>JAPYZS010000280.1:0-123838 GCA_030522925.1 Trissolcus japonicus | reverse complement strand
TTAAAATACATTGAAATCCAAAATTTTCTCGATACTTTTTCATTTTGAAAACAAGGCCTCCGAGCGCAAGTCTGGTTATTGCATCCGACGCTTCAATTGGCATATTTTTCTGTTAGTTACATTTGTACAGTCGAATTAATTTCAGCTAACTCAAGAGCTGTGACTAAGTTTTGGATATATTAGGTGAAAAAACTAATAATGGCCTTACTTGACAAAACGTCACCATCAGGTCAAAACTTTGCTTGCTTCAAGTCTTCACAGTGAATTCGAGGAAGACACAGTAAATCAAGACAGCATTACGCAAATCCTAGTTTTGTCATCCTCACCCGTCAACACGAAATATCTGAATATATTTTAGTCAAAACAAGCTTAATTCAATAACGCCAATTTTCAATTTCATATTGAATCAAACATTTCATAATCATTAAGCAATTTTATATCACGAAAGGAAAAAAATTCAGAATATTCTCATTTAATGAGTCAGATTTTATCATATCACTATATTCAAAACATATGACTCAACATGCACATACAATATGTAAAACAAAAAAATACGAAGGTATAAAAATTAAAATGTGTATTAATACATTCTTTATATGGGTCTTACATTTTTACAAGTAAAAATACAATTTTTTTTAATCGTTAAATAATCATTCAGTTTTTTCTTTGATTTGCATCGATGGAGTGTTCGCTTGTAAGATGCACCCACGCGGAATTAAAACCTTTATTATTTCTTCTGATTCTGATAAGGTTTTTACAGAATTACCGAACAAAAATAAACAGCGGTAATTAATATAGCTATGCGCTAAGCGTACATTTCTTTGAAATAGGGTTTAATCGAAGTCAATAAAACATTTGTTTTTGCAAAAAATCGAAATCAAAGAGATCAAAGAAACGCTTAATATTAATAACATTAATATTTTTGGAACATAAAAAGAATGCAATTTTTAAAAAAAAATTTGTTACGACACTTTTCTCCTTGAAAGTTACAATGATGAATCTAAAGTTTTACTCCTAAACGAACAGAAAGGACGTTCACAACTTTCAACGCGTTTATCTTATCATGACTTTTTGAGCTTGTTCTGTAAAGATCTCGTAACCTTCTTACATTTTTCAAAAATATACAACTACATCTATGGTTGTGGGGAACAACCAGTTAAATGCTGTTTTGTACATTTAAGTTAAAAACATATTTTACGATGTTTCTTTATCTAATTCTATAAGACAAACTCAAAAAAATGTGAAAGCCTAAAAAAAGCTATGAGGATGAAAAAACTATAATTCATAAGTTCCAACATTATTCAGAACTTTAATTTTGTTTAAAAATAAGTTAAAAATTTTATTTTTTAATGTTTTCAACTGGTAGTTAACCGGTTTTTTCTCACAGCCACAGGCATATTTTTGATGAAATATTATATATTTTAAAAATAAAAAACTAAAATAGGAAATCTGTCATTTGTTAAATGAATTTTTAATTAAGTAATTTTTTGCCGAGTTTAATTAAGAAATTTCTGTTTCACATTTTCATGGTTCAAAATTCAATTACGCCTAGAGTTCTCTCTTTTGAAAAAGTTCATCACGTTCTTCTATTGTAAAACAAAGAATTACTTCTTTATTTTAAAAAATGGAAACAAATTTTTTTTCCTCGAATAATATTTTGTTATAAAATCAAAGTAGAATAATTTGATCAGAATAATTTCATTGTTCACCGGAGGTGTAATCGTTTCAATAAAATTAATTTAATGAATTTTCTCCCACTGCTCTTATAAAATGGTGTGGAAAAGTTTCATATAGTGTAATCAGATTCAATCGTCAGTTTTCTGCAGTAAGTTTCTTCCACTCTGTTAAGCTGAAAGAGCCACTGTTTTAATCCACTGCGGTTCCGCGACAAAAAAGATGATAAAATCTATATAATAACCACGCACAAATACTAGTAGGAAATTAATCTCAAATGCTAACAAACAAGTAGCGTTCGCGTTTCGACAATGCATTTTTTTCGTAGAACATTCCACTTAACGACTCGGATATAACAGGCGGATCTTTGTTTCAAATTTAATTGTCATACGAAACCGCAGAATTATTGATTGCAATATCATTTCCACTTTTATTCGGAAAACTTTGAAAGTTGTTCGTCTCCAATTACATTTTGCATTAACAGTAAACTGTTCGAAGATCTGCAAATTGTTCTCAAATGTTCCGTCAAAAAGCACACTCGGAGAACGTTCAAAAAGTATCTCTCTTTTTCTTTCACAGTTTGACAACTTTTGTCATTTTTACTTTATTCACGAGGAAAAATTGGAAAAGTAATTTTCATGAAAACATACAATAAAAAGCCATCTGTTCTGTCTGGTCGTATAAAGTGGAAATCCAAAGCGTCAGACGTATATCAAAACAATAAAAATGTTTCCCATCGTCATTTTTGCGATACGATATATTGGGAGGAGAGGGGTAAACGGGGTGAAAGGAAAAAGAGTGCGATCGAGGAATTCGCGGGATGATTGACAAAAAACTTGTCGGAGCACTTTCAATAAACATAACTAAATAAACCGCGCGCAATATTTCACCGCAAAAGAAGTTGCACGGATGATCAAAGTTCCTGGGAAAGCTGTTAAGCTGGATTAAAATTCGATTTACTTTGCCCGGGGAGGGCGGAGCGGAATTTTTACAGGCCGCGCGATTCTCGCGGCGAAGTCACGCCGCCAAACTACCGGCGGTGCACTTGAGCGAAGGAAGTTGCATATTTCATGAACGCCATTTTCACAATACGGCATCATTCTATTATGGGCGCGCGCCTTGCTCTCACGGAAATGACTATCGACACGAACGGGAAGCCCGGAAAAACAAACGACACCTCGCGCTGATGGAAAACGAAAACTCGCGCTCGACGAATTTACCCGCTCAATTTGCTCGTTATTCGTCTGCGCAAGAGATGAGAGCCTCGTCTCTCTCTCCCACACTTTTATCTATTTCAATCATCCGATAGCACATTTTTCCCAACAAATTTACCGTTTACATCTGCATACATTTTAGAACAGTTGCTCGTTTCTTGTCTTAGCTACGTACAAAATTCTTGCATCTTTTATATTCTGAAAAACACATCATTCACTTAGATGAAACGAATAATTTACAGCGGAGAACGCTTTCAGCGGGTGAAAATCGTGTAACGACAAAATGCTTTTCATTTTTTTCCTTTTTTTTTTGTTTGTCCCAACATTTTACGCGGTGTGAAACGTAAAGTATCGCAGTGTACAGTTTTTTAATTAAAGCAAACGACAAACATGTTACAGAAACCGCGGCGGTGCGAAATGAGAAATTTTAAAAAATTACGTTGGATAAATATTAATGGCGTGCTGTTTCGAAGGGAACGATCGCGAGCCTAGACGGAAATCCATCTCTCCGACCTGACCGCATGTTTTATAATTCAGTCTCTTAAGTAAAGCCTGGGCGGAGGTATAAAAAAAAGTATGAAACCACGAAAGATTAGATGAAAGGGCTCGGGTGATGATAGTGCAGAAACCGTCTTCGTAACAAAAGAAATTTTCCTTAAGAAATTCATAAAGAGTGCGTGCCCTTTTCACTGGCCAAAATTAGTGGCTTAAAAGCTCGCTCGAGAAAATGGCCGCCATTCGGAGCCATCGGAGATTTAAATAATCTCCACTTGTGTTGAATTACGTGCAACCTTTTCTTTAAAAAAATTTCGAAAAATCTGAAAACACAAGAACTCTTGAAACAAAAAGTTCTCTCGAATTTCATATCGGTCGTTTAATTTGTTCGCGGTATGAAAGCAGCAAAGGTTGAGAAAAAAAATTGTCGTTTTTAATGTCACGGTGGTTTAATATTCGACAAATGAACAGCCCGATTTTGAATCGTATACACACGCACGTACGCTCATTTTTTGTCTATTTTAAAAGCAGCCAGTGCCTCGTATTCGTATGCATAGAGTGCCAGATGAAGTACTTGGCATAAATTTGAGCGACTTCCTTGCATTTTTATCAAGTTTTCTGGCTCAAAAACGAAAACTCAAACTTATGCGATTTGCACAATTCTTTTTATTTTTGACATCGTTTTAAATATAATCGTTCAAGCGAAGAATTTTCCTTGATCAAAAAAAAACTAATTATCTATTATTTCATTAATTCTTTGTATTATTAATTCTAACCCCGGTACAATTTTTTTTTAATTATGTCATTGAAAATTTGATTGGTAATTCAACAAATAAATAGATTATTTTTCTTGGAAACAAATAAAAACATTAGGTAATGTTTTCTGTATTATCAGAACACGCTGTCTTCTAAACCAACGAGTAAATTAATTTTAAATTAGCAATCAGACAAATGATCGAAAACGGTTTCAACGAAAGCGCACTAGCCAATTTCATTTCAGTTCCTCGTTGATACTATTAATTTCGTTTCGTGCGCTTTGTTTCTGCTCTCCCCTTAATTTCGATGTTATAGTAACAAAAGTAAAAATAAAATTCTCTCGTGAACATTTCATTCACAGCAACAAATAATGTTTTATATGAAACGTTTTTGTAGTCACTTTTTGAACATTTCAAATCTCAAGTTTTCCTATCTCATTAGTATTTGAACATTTTGGAATATTCAAAAAGTGACTACAAAAACGTTTCATATAAAACATTATTTGTTGCAGTGTTGAAAACCTTTATTTTTAAAGCACATGATGCATACTCGCAATTTGTTAATATTTCAATTTCAATATATCGCGGGACGATCCCAATATGTAATCGTACATTCATATACAAAAAGCTCAATTTCACCGTAACTTTTATATTTGCTCCAACTTTTCAAATTATGAACAACGAACGAAACAAAAACTGCTCGAATTCGCTATATTGCACTGAGAAAAATGAACTGTTGTTCGAACTATCTGAACTGTTGTTATTGGAATCCCAGACTGTAAAAAAGTACAGTTCAAAAGGCTATTCTGTGTTCCAACAGTTTAGACTGTTGTTTTAACAGTTCGATTTTTTATTAGAATAGTCTAGTTAGTTATACTAACAAGAGACGGACTGTCGCACTTACAGTCTGGACGGTTAAAGTAACAGTATTAACCTAGCCTACCAGACTGTACCGTTCGCACTGTAACCTCAACAGTGCGCTTATTCAAACAACAGTCTATTTTTCCCAGTGTGAAACCCCGATTTCACATTATTTCAACTTTTCAACTTTAAAACGGCCGTAAAACGACGAACGTATTCTCTGTCATTTGACAGCGCAATCTTCTTCCGAAAATATTATAACATTCGTGCCACAATAATTTATTGAACAAATATTTAATTTTTAAACAATTTTTTTAGATCGCGACAAAGAAAAAACTTTCGAAGCAAAATGTTGTCGGCGCGCGGTTGCACCGAACAGTGTGCGATAAAACAAATCACGACGAGGACGCTTTTTGCCAATGCCGCGCGGAGCGTCTTGTCAGTTTTTTGTCCGTCGTAAAATGTACTCCTGCAATCGGACAGCCGAAGTAAACGCCCGACAAAATGGGAAACTGGGTGAGACACACCTGCTACGCCAATTCAAATTGGACAATGCAAACAGCTTCTTTTTGGCACCGCCAACCCTACACGACATTTGGCACTGTAATGATTATGTCCGCGCATGGTTTTTTCTCTCCCATTGTTCCAAACCAGAATTCGCTGCTCGAAAATCTGTTTATTTGTGTCATAACTGTATATATTTACATCTACTGTAATATCTCCAATGTTAACATTAATTTTTCCATAAAATTCCAATAAACGGATTCATACAAAATTTCATTTCATAACGATTGTTGATTTAAGTTCAGATCAAAAAATTTATTTGAAAATAAGAAAATTAATTTTGCATCTTATAATTTTGTTATAAGTATATGTTGACATACATGTATCATAAATACACGGCATATATGGCCCATATATGGTACTTATTTATGGTTCATAAATGGAGCTATATATGAATTTTTACTTAGGAAGATAAGTTTCTCAGAGTTTATAGATTCTGAATGGAAAAAAAATCTAAATTTAATTTTAAATAACACGATTTTCCGTGTGACATCAAAAGACATGCGCGCGGATGAAAAGTACGACAACAAACCAATTTGTTCCCGATTTCTGAATGATTTGGATTTATGAACTGACGAAGCGTATAAATGATGATAATCCGACTGAACGCATACTACAAAATACTCGTCGCGTGTGTCAATCGTGAAATGACAAAGTTGATCTGTACGTACAGCAGAACTTGGGAACATTTCGAGCGATGCAAATGAAATTTCACATTCATTTGAATAAATACCAATGAAGCTGTTTGATAGAAAAAAATATCATCTTCAGAAGTCATTGACCTTATATACATTATGTGATTCGCAAATCACATTCCGAATAACAATTTTTTTAACTCGCAACCACGCTCCATCACGTCCCCGGACCTTAAATCCCAAAACAGATAAGGATGTCATCAATTTGCCTTCTCCCGATTCTGCGTTATAAAAATTTGTGTACGTGAATTTTGTCAGATCCGATTTCCATTTACATTCCCTGCCGGCAATCTCAGCTCATAAACTTCAACTCTTACGATTTTCTTGAGTGAAATTATTCGTAAGAGATGTAATACAAAGAGAAACAATAGAGCGAAACAGGAACAACGAAAATATATCCTCCTTGCTCTATCCGAACTGTCATTGAACATAAAACGAGAGCGAATCCTTCATTCGCTGATCAAATAATACGATAGAATTCTTTTTGTCTGATCGTTAAAATAAGCCGAGATCAAAAGACTGTGTACTCTGATTCAACATAATCAGTTCACCCTGAATTGAAAAACTGTATAAATCATCGACTTCCGCGTTTATTCCTTTTACCTTTCTGAAAATTATTACAGTCTTTAGGTGCAACGTGCAATTTCACCAAATACTAAGATTATGTTTATTTTCTGTATATATTATGTTACATATGTTAACATATATGTACCATATATATTTTTCACCTGAGTATTTAGACGAAATAGAAAATTGAAGAATTAAACAAACAAACAGACAAACAATAGTTGATTGCGAAAAGTATAATCTTATACGAATTACAAGTGTGAGCAAACCGTCTGAACAAAAGTGCCCGTAGATCGGTTAATCCTGGTCCGAGATCCTGGTCTGATGCTCCTCTTTTTGTGTTTTCAGGCGCTGGTCTACCGCGACGGTAATCTGGTGTCAGGATCCTTGGAGGCCTTGGTGCAGCACATGGTACCAACCGAGAAGTATTATCCCGATCGAGCTTACCTCTTCGCCTTTTTGTTGAGTGCCAGGCTCTTCATCAAGCCTCACGAGCTGCTGGGCGAGGTCTGCGCGCTCTGCGAGCATCAGCAAAACCTAACCGGCGAAGGGGGCAAGGTGAGCGTGCAAGAAGAATAGGCCCCGCGACTAACTTTGCGTGCATAATCACCTCATCTGTTTCATACGAGTCGCTTGACTCAAGTGAACTACTTTTTTTTTCTCTCTCTCTCTCTCTCCTCTCTATCTATCTCGTTTCTCTTCATAAAACAAATATCAAAGTCGTAACGTGTACAATCATTTTCACAAATATTAACTAACAATTTTCAAACACTGAAATTCAAAAATAAAAAAAAAAGAACTGTTGTAAAAAAAAGTTTGTGTTGAACATTTCATTTTACTACTGAGAAATATCTTCGGTTGGTTTGTTGAAATAAATGCGGTTCTCAATATCACATTCTCAATTAAATTTTAAACGGACATACAATTTAGGTAAATCGGGATTACTTTTTTCATCGAGTTTTTTATCGGTTGCGAACAAAGTTTGTTTAGATTGGTACTTGAACTGATTGAGTGCAAAAGACATTGGCCACTTTATGATTGATCCAATTTTGATCGTATAAAGACAATGATACTGTTTTATCCATGGATTTACTTAGCACTTAATCTTTCTCTGTTATAAATCAATATTATCCCGGCTTGCTCATAAACTTCAATCGGAAAGATTGAAGAATTATCTTCTCGACCCGAGCGATTAAACAATTTGAGCAGGTTTAATATGATTAAAAAGTTTCCAGTATGTTGTAGCCAAGTAAAATTATAATGTAAATCATTCGAAAACTTTGCCCTTCGCAATAACTTTTAAGCGTCTCACACAAATCGTAACCAAGTAACTTATTACTTCTTAAGCGCATTAATTTGACTGTTATAATGGTTCATAAACGGTAGCAGCCAAAATGAAAAGCGTTCCGTGCGAGAATCAAGATTTCATGTAATCAAAATTTTATTTTACACAAAATATTTATAATTTACTTAATCCCGGTCAAGATGAATTATAAAGTTTTGATCCAAGATGGAAAAGCTTTTGAAAAGTTGAACATGTTCTAAAACTTGGAGTTATCAACTAAATTGCGTTGATTAAAATTTGAACGTTTGAATTGTTCATCATCCTTATAAGACCGAGGCAAACAAAGTTCAAAGCAGAATCTTGATAATCGACGGCAAATATCAGTGTGATCAAATTACAGAATCACGGCACAAAATTATAATGATCAGTCTGACTATATCTTTGCTTGCACTACTTACAACCACTTATTATGACTCCTTTGATTAGAAACTGAAATTATTATTTTTGTTTTAATAGGAGCGTCTTCATCGTTTCGTCCCGCGATTAGTGCAACTGCTGGCAGAATGGACGGAGACCTTTCCTTACGACTTCCGGGACGAGAGGGTGATGAGTCACGTAAGGTCCATTACTCAGAAGGTGGCCGCCGTCGACGATGCGGCCATGGAGGACGTGTCAGTGTTGCTGAAAAATTTACTACTCCGACTAACAGCGCTGGAAAGGTACGAGGAGGGTCTGGCCAGACTGGCGACAGAGGCAGCCACCGAGCAGCTCTCTCAGGTTGGTTTCCCTGCGAGCAATTTTCGAGCTCCCAAAAGCTTTCAACCCTTTGACTGCTGCGGCTCTGTGTGTTGCCGCACCACTATGTCAAATGCACGCTCATCGACGACTTGCAACTTGCATGAGCCTGCTCCGCTCCATTATATGACAGTCTGAGATTTGTATCAGAGGATAATGGTCTCATTGACTGTAAAATACACCGACGCTAACCGAATATTAAATAAGTCAGAATTGAGAGCCAATTCAATCATCATAGAAGGTTCTTGTTTTGTCGATCGAGTTTTGGGTATGATGAAAGAATATGTTATTTTGGAGTTTTTGATGGCATGCATACACACATCAAATTTGAAGTCATTTATATTAGCAGGTATATACAACATAAATAACTGCATATGACATTTATTTGGCTTATATAGAGATTAATTAAAATATATGAAACAACTGGGTGCGTTTTCCTGATTTTGTGCAAGGTGTCAATTTAAATTATATTTCACCTGGACGAAAATAATGAGGAATTCAATCCTGAGTTGTTTCATTACCAATCGACGTTTACGATTAAGTTTATTACATGTAGTCAATAGTCAACTCTTGAACCTCACTGTGACATTATCACATTAGTCTTTTGGAAAGTGTTCGATATGATTATCCGTTGCTATTAGTCACTTCCACTTTGCCGATGATTTTAAACAAAATTACAAACCCGGACGCACTTGGGCGCCACGGACCGTTGAACGTTTATGCATCGGGAGGCTAGCGCGTCTTCCACTATTGAAAGGCTACGAGCTATTCGTATTATCGCATGGGTCGAGATTCGTTGCATGAACACCTGGTATTAATTCATTTACAACTATATCAGCCAACAACTTGCCATCTAATTAATGCAAAATTTAACTTTTGCCGTCGTCAAAACTTTGCGAGGCGAAACACATTTTGACGTTCATTAAATTCATTGCTGAAACGATGATATAGCGTTCCCCTACACACGAATTACATTACGCCGACATGATTCTCGGGATTTTTCAGCTTGAATTTCATTTGAATTTTAAAACTTTTTTTTCAATTTTGTTTATATTTTTTAAATTTTGTTTTATCAATGATCTCATCGCTCGACAATTTGCAATTCAAAGTAATCAGGAATTTTAAGTACCAAACAGCTCGAAAAAATTAGCAAACTCGTGATTTACATAGCAGTTTCAATTGGCGAGTTCTCATTTTTACGACTTTTTTTTTTTGTAAAATAGCGAGCTTGGTAATAAACTGAGCGGTAATATTTTTGACATCGGTCACGGTATTAGACACCGGGAGAAGTAGTTCAGAGATGCGAAGGAACGACAAAAAGGAAGCGACGGTAACGGAATAAAGGGAACAACAAAAGCGAGTGCAAAGAAAAAGAAGCTTCGGAAAATAAAACGTTCGGAGCATCTCGATGCACTTACGGCCAAGTACTTTGTGCTCTCTAAGATCCTCGAGCTTATTAAACTGCAAGTTCGTCTCTTCTTTTTAAACCCATGACGATGTGGCGAAATACGAGAGTCCGACTTTTTTCTTGCTCTCAGTCGCAATTTTCGTCGTTGTGTTCCCCTTTGGCTCGATTTTTTGCTGTCGCACAAGTGATGACAATTTATCGTAATTGATACCTCGATAATTGAGACAGAAATAAAACGACGGGAATGGAACGTCCGATGATTAAAGAGTGAAAATATAAAATTGTCTATTTAAAGCAAATATTATAACTCCAATATTTTTATCCGAAGAAAAACGAGGGAGAAGATATGGAAGAAAAATTGTTTGTGTGGCATTAAAAAATAAGTTGATGCGCTTCCGTTTTTTTTTTCCTTTTTTTTATTAATTAAGTGTTTTAGCTTTTGTTTGCATTTGATAAATTACATGCAATTGCAGGCAATTCGTATAATGAATGAAAAGGAATTCCCCGGTTGGCAACAATGGCCTAAAGCTATTTTTGTTTTGGAATTACTCCCGGTCGGAATTTATGTGAAAAAATTTGTCGCGCACTTTATTGCGCCGGATGTCTTGAGTTTCATTAATTTCCCGTAACTTTATGGCCGAAACTGAGTCGGCGGAAATACGCGACCCCCATTTGTTTTGCCAAATCCAATCAAGCGGCAGGCATATTAGTCGATGATTCCCCGGCTTGTTGTTCGCTCGTTTGTACGACGACGAGAGTCATGGTTATCGAAATGGAAATGCCACGACGACCGCTTTTCAGCGCAATATTTGAGACTCTCTTTAACGCAACTGCTTTTTCTCTTTTGACTTTGCACTTCTCTTAAAAGTTATCCCGCTCTTGGTCGTCACTGAGAAACTTATTAAGAGTTACCGAGCTGTGTTTCGTCATAATAAAAAAAATAAAAAGAAAAAAATGAGAAAGACACAGCCTCGCTGAACACATCAATCTTTATACTAAAATGTGAATTTAAAAAAAAAGTCGCTCTTTCATTAAAACTTTTGTCTTGTTGCTTTTTCAAACCGAGGTGCAAGTCAGGCTTGAATTTTACGTCCGCAATCTCGGTTTAGTGATTAGACTGAAGGATGAAAAAAAATTTTTTTCGTCAAATTTTAACCGGATATTTGGTTTGAGATTTTCCGAGAACGCTGAGGTAAAACGTACGTTAAATTGAATACACACCGACAACTCTATTTACACTCCGGAGTTACAGTCGACATTTTGGGCAAACGAAATTGGATTTCAATGGCACAAGACTCGCCTCAATTAGAAATTAAAAAAAAATAAACGAGATATAACTTCACACGATTAATTAAACTCTGTCGAAGAGCTTCCGTTTTAATTTCACCTCATTAATGTTAATCAAACAAGATTTTAAAAAATTTTACTTGAAAATTAAAAAAATGCTTCCATTAATTTCAACGTTTTTTTAATGATCGTTCAAAAGATAGCAGAGCTGAGGACACTTTAACTTGATTATAAAAATGTTGTTTGACGTTGAATGAAGATCTCATTGGTGTAAGCAGAAAAAAAGATTACATTCCTCGATTCACTCATTACCACGCAAGATATGAAACTTGCGGTTCGACTGAGAAGATATCTTCCTTACAGCGATAATATCATAGCCGCAGCCTTATAGCTGCATTTCTCCTGTGGGTGCACTAAGCACAAAGTGCAAAGTACACGTTATTATTCGCATCTGATAATTTATAGCAGGTAAAACTAAATAACACGAATCGTTGTGGTGTGTTCAGCGCGTTTCATTCCTTTGTTGTTCCCTCGTGCTTGATTATTGTGCACAGTGCAATATGTCCTGTCATAAAGTTGAGATTATGATAGTCCCGTTGATGAAATTTGATACATATCATCAACCTCGGATGAAATTTTGAGGACACAGAAGTACGGTATTCAAATTCCGACGAATTTCAAGATCCGCCCTATAAACGCCCGATCAATTTCTACTAGGGTGGTTTTCTCTCATCTTTAAATATAAGGTCCATTTAATTTGTAGTCTTCAGAATTGAAAATAATTTAAATTTTAATTGTAACTAATTTTAATTTTAACTTTAATTTTAATTTTAATTTTAATACAATTTTATTTTTAATTTTTAAAACTCGAAAGAAGTTGAAGGAGAAATAGGTATATTAGATTGGATTGGTACGCACACAAGAATTGTGTAAATGTACAGTATTGAACGCTCCGCAAAGGAAGAGATCCGTCAGACGGATATTTCATTGCGAGACGGACTGGTATAAGATGTACTGTGCGTTCGCGAGATAAATATACATAAAGCCGAACTTCTTTTCTGGTGGGACTGGTTGAATTTATATTCGTCGGAAAGCTCGTATCGGCGTTTGACCATATCACTTGCAAGTCCATCTGTACCATTCAAACTCACCAAAATATATCCACAAGAACGAATTTTCTGACCGTCGGTTTTCAGTGAAAAGAAACTTTGAACGTAAAAAAATGTTCCAAAATGATAATCAGTTTTTTTTCACCAACAAAAAGTACTCAACAACATCAAGCTCAGATTTGAAATTCTCATTTTCTTAACAAAAAGAAGTATTATACTCTTCATGCTGAAAAATTACAAAATTAAGGAGCGAGTAATACTTATAAAAGTGAAAAAGAAAAAACGTAATGATGTTGCAGTTGGGAACGATGGTCGAGCTGGTCACGTGAAATGCATATTCATGCAAGTGGAATTTATTTATTTTGTTAACAAAGAAAAACAAATTGCGCGAGGCAAATACCGTAAATAACATTTTTCATGCCGGGAAAAATTAAAATAATGGAATATCAGTAATCGCTAAAGTTGAAGAACATTATCAAACTATATCGGATTTAAAAAAGAAACAAGAATATAAAAGCCAAAATTAACTTTTCAACAACAGCGTTTAAACTTTTTTCATTATTAAATGTCAGAGTTGGCATCAAAATAAAATTAGCATTGAAATAATGAGCTTTAAAATATAATTGCGCTTTCAATTGTTATCATAGTCGCGGTTTGGCGAAATCAGCACAGTTAGTTTGACCAAACAAGAGCGACGTGGCTCATTTTTTACGTCACTGGGACTGTTGATTTAACCGAATTTCATTTTGTTTCCAGGTTGACATAACAGAGCTGTGTCCCTCGGCGACTGTGCTGGCGCAACAATTGACTCACGTTGAGCTCGAGAGACTCTCATACATCGGACCAGAAGAATTTGTTCAAGCTTTTGCCAAGGTTTGTGTCGAAAGCAAACGAATACGCCAAAGTCATTTGAAAAATCAAGAGGTTTTTCATTTTTTGTTTGTGAGTTATTTTTTATTTCCCTCATCAAGTTTCTTTTATTCTTAATTCTTTCGCAGGAATCGCCGCACTTGGAGACGTCGTTCAAAGACATGAAGAAAACGCGCAATTTGGAGTCGTACGTCCAGTGGTTCAACAGACTGAGTTACTTCGTCGCGACGGAAGTGTGCAAGGTACCAAAGACACTTTTGCGGTGACAGAGAGAAAATTGATCGACGAATCAAAGCGGCATCTGGCGCTGGATGACTTATCTGGCTCCAATTGATTTCCGGCTTAAAAAAAAAAGAAAAAATTATCCGACGCGAAACTATGCGAAAATTGCAATTTATTATCGGGCGCTTGTTGCCTCCATCAGATTGATGTTATTATCAGCGAACTGTACGGTAAAATTCGCCTTTTTTTCTCTCATTCTGCGAACGTCGAAGATTTTTACTTTTGGCTTAGAGTAAGACTGTCGGGGCTCAAGAATGCGCGTGAATAGCAGCTGCCGTCTCAGCATTATGACGCTATTCGTTTCATTGATAATCTTTTTGACGCGGATCTTTTTATAAAATATTTTAAAGTTGAATTCACGATTTATCGATGCACGGGGCTTTGTCGCCTCTCGTTCAGGCATTCGGAGAAAAATGATAAGAACACTTTGTGATATCGTAGACTTTTTTTTCTTCCCCTCGATTTTTTGAACAGCCGGAATGATATTTTATTGGAAAGTATGATGAATCGGTTACACGCTTCTCAAGATCATGATTTCACCTCATTATAGGGCTGGTATAATTTATTGCAGTTTCAATGAATAATTTATTTTTCAAGTTCGATCAATTTTCTGATGAACGTTAAGAGGATAAAAAAATTTTTTTTTCAGAGAGAAAATCGAATTTAATTTTGTTGTATCTCTTTTGCAGCATGCAAAAAAGAAACAGCGTGTCAGGGTTGTGGAGTACTGGATCGAGACGGCCCGAGAATGTTTCAACATCGGCAATTTCAACTCGCTAATGGCCATCATCGCCGGTTTAAACATGTCGCCGATATCGCGGCTGAAAAAAACTGTGAGTATAACAAATTAACCACAATCGTCATAAATCGACCGCAACTGGGACGATAAAGAGAGACAGAGAGAGCGTAATGAATTTTTCAGCGCCGCGGAAACTGTCAAACTCGCGTAATTGAATTTTCGCATCCCGCGAAGCCGACGAAATGTTCAGCGCACGACGATCTGGGTTAATTGAAAAGTATAAAGTCACTAACGTTCCCAGGAATCAGCTAATTACTGCAGCAATTTTTTTGTCTCACGGAGCGTGGCCACTTTTTGTCAAGTGAACGTGGCTTATACGGGAGGATAGAAAAAAAAAGAAAAAAAAGAGAGAAGAGGAACAGAGAGACTACCGCTTTTTCCGATGCACAGCTTTATTTGGATTTCGAACCCAAGCGCGGGATAAAAGATTCGTCGCTTTTTCCTGCAGATCTCTTTTTATTTTTTTGCCCCGGTCGTAAACGGACGTTCGGAAATTTTGGCTCGAGAATGTAAAATGAACAGCAAGGGATTGTAATTTGGGACTGAATGAAATTCCGTAAGAATTTCCGGCGATCTCTTTTGATAGTGAGAAGATTGTAAAAAACGAGTTGGGAGGGGTTGGTCCGTGATAATAGAATTCTCACATTTCGATGTATAAAAGTTTTTGTTGACATGAATTTACTATATCGCACATTACAGCATTCGAACTGCAGGTATTTCGATAAAAGCATTAGCTGTGGCGGATTACCTTTCGCTACATTTGTGGTAATCTGCAACGGAATCCCATCCGTTCAAAGACCGTTGTGAATCGCGAATGTAACTTGAACGTGTGCAAAGCCCTCGATCGTTACTTTGAATCTTTCACTATTTTGAAAGACGCGTGGCACGAATTTTCCAATTTTTCCACACGCGATTTTGTCCCAAGAAACCACGCCTCCATATTCATACCATGTGGAACAAATTTTGTGGTTTTACAATCAGAAATAGAAAGTCACATCAACAAAGTTGTCGCAACTTTAACTGCATCGTCTAGCGGATAAAATGTCGCAACAAACATTTACATTATGATTGACCCGAGTAAAAAGAAATGTCACATTTTATGTCACATTACATTTTTGGTATCAAAAATTAAAGATTGAAATTACAAAAAAATATATTTATGGTAATTTGAATTTGTTGTTTTGAATTTTTCAGTGGTCAAAAGTGCAGTCGGCTAAGTTTTCGATTTTGGAACACCAAATGGATCCGAGCAGCAATTTCAGCAGTTACCGTAGCACTTTGAAGGCTGCTATGTGGCGCAGCGCTGGAGCCACCGATGAGAGGCAGCGTATTGTCGTTCCGTTTTTCAGTCTACTCGTTAAGGACCTCTATTTCCTTAACGAAGGATGCAGCAACAAGTGAGTGATACATTTCTACAATTTTTTTTCCAAATTACGTCATTAGCATAATTCCGAACAGTCGTGAAAACAAGATTAGCTGGATTAACGTCTTGGATATTTTTCTTCACTTTTTCATTCCAAGAGATAAGTCTTTTTAGCAATTTCCTCCTTGCAAAATCTTATTTGCCTTTATTTATGCAGGATTCTCAAACAGGACGATGGCTGATTTGCTGAAGTAATTCACGTTTGCTTTATATGACTTTTTTTCATCCAATTCAAATTCAACATCAAAACAATTTGATTCCCAATTTACGTTCGCGAAATTGTATCAGGATAATGTGACTCCATTAAATACTTTTATCATGAACGTTGATTGAAATTAAAACAGGATCGCTCAAGTCTCTCGCGCAACCGAATTATGCAAAATACTTTGACTCACATTGGTCCCGAGGACAAAAAAAATTTCGCTATTATCGGTTTCCACAACTAAGGGTATTAACTTATTCAACTTCTAATGACAAAAGTTACGTGAAATTCATCGGAGACGAAATAACTCCTGCGTTAGATTACGAACTGAGAAACGTAGTTCTTGGTGACAATGAGGAAATCATGGTTACAGGCCTTCTGTGGCAAAATTGTCGCGAAAGAGAAGTCAGGATTTATGAATTACTTAATATTCGTGTCTTTGAACTGTTATTATGATATTGAATTAAATAAAATTAACGCCATGCGTTGTAACTATTTAAATTCCAGGGTGTTTACAATTTGAATGAAAACTTTTTGACATTAAAGGAATATAGTAACATCAAGTCGACGGCAAGGCAAGGAAAATACGATAAAAAAAATGCAAATGACACAAGAAAAACGAAAAAAAAAAATTTTTTTTCTGGCTGTTGCAAAAATTCAACCAAGTCGTTTGCGAATGGTTTATCGACGATGAAAGCGTGCTAGCGCGTCGGGAACAAATCCTTTGCAGTACAGAAAACTGCTGAACATCTGCGACGATGCTACGTGAGCGCCAGTTTACGTAGCCGTAACTTTGCTAACGCGCGATCGTTACCAGAAAAAAAAACTCGCAGCAAAAGCCAGCGCGAAATAGCAAAGTTCGGGGCTTCAAGTTTTTTACTTTCCTTTTTCTGTACGGTTTCCACCGTCGATTGAATTTACTCTTCGATATGTGTTTGTATTTTCATCGTGGCGGGTAATTAAGATTTATCGAGCCGAAAATAAGGGAAACATTAAATATCCCGGATCTTAAGGAATTTTCCATGCATGAATGAAAATTAATTGTAAGCCCTTGATGTTGAGTTAACACTGCAAACAAGCTTGCATTATTATTATAAAAGAAATGTTATATTTTGAATTAATTATAATGTTATTAACAGTCCAATTAATTTGTTGTTCGCAGGCTTCCTAATGGTCACATCAACTTTGAAAAGTTCTGGCAGCTGGCGAAACAAGTCACGGAGTTTATTGCCTGGAAACAAGTAACGTGTCCATTTGAGAAGAATCCCCGCGTTATTGCTTTCCTACAAGCAAGTCCGATTCTGACAGAAAATGGTAATTGAAGTTCAAATATTTGATTCAAATACAAAACCTTTCTTATAACGTAAGATTATATCTTCTTCTCTGATGAAAGAAAAGTTCACCCCCAACTATAAAGAAGTTAAGATTTTAACCCAGGATCATCAATCACTTACACCTTCCAATATTCGACGTTTAACAAATTGTTGTGTGCAATTCTGCTTTTAGCTCTGGCTTTGGCATCCTTCGAGTGCGAACCACCAGATAACAATCCCGAGAAGGAACGTTACAAAGCTTTAAAGTAAGTACAAAATCCATTAAACTTTTTTGTCGGTTCTTTTTTAAATTCATTTAACTCCACTTCTGTCCGATTACCAGTTATTTAAAATCTCGAGACCCGATCAAAGGATTGGACTCTTCAGCTGCACTAAAATTGTTTTTCAATGCAAAAATATTGTTTTATTCCTTCACTCATGCAGAAATAAAAATTGATAACAACGTATACAACAATCTATCTCGTAAAATAACTTTGTTTCCCTCTATTTCCTTCTGTTTGGATTGACAACTTTTTTTTCAGCGGATTAAATCTTTGTGGTAATGTTCGCTTTTAAGCACAAAATTTGTAAACAAAATTTGTCGGACAATAATAATAGAAATGAGAACAAAGTTGGAAGCACTTTCCAAACATGTATGTTCAATTTAAATTTCAAGTCGTTAGATAGCAATCAATTAATTAGTACTCCAATAATTAATGAATGAACGCTCCAACTGCCCTCAGTGTAAAAAGCACTTAATAAACACGTGCCAAGCTGCTGTATTTTGCATGAATACTTCATTATTTGCCCATGCAATGTGCTTATTACTTTAGATGAGCAGAAAATTGATTTCATGGTTACGATGAATTTAGCCAACGATGAATTTTAGAGCGCAAACGCGCCTAAATCAAATACAACTTCCATCGAGAATTCACTGTTTTTTGTCATTCTCCATTCAATAAATTGAAAACTTAATTCTAGCGACAGAGTCTGAAGAAGACTTTCTATTTTATAATTTCCAATTTCTTTTTTATTTTACAGATCTGAACTGAATTCTCAGTGAAACTTTGCCACAGATCACGACGTTGAATGGGAACGATACTAACGTATATGAATAATATATATTGAAATACGCGCCTATAAAGTAAGGTATAAATAATATATTTATCGATAACGCCGAAAGTATTGTTGGCAACGATTGTTGCCATGTGTGTGTATATAAATACACACAGTTTTTATCATTCGACTGTAGCGTCGAGAAAGAACCCCTTCAAACAACGGTAACCGATTGAGCTCTGCAGGGCTCAAACGTCAACTTCAAAACATTATCATTGTCAATTTTTTTTCTCGATTATTATCAAACAGACAACGTTTGACGTATATTTATACTTTTATTCGCTGTCGAGTATGCGTTTTGAAGCAACGAGGCAATTTTAAAAACGGGTCATTTTAATGAATGTACCTAGCTGAACAGTATTTTTCGTGTTTGATTTGAACGGATGTGTTTATAATTCCCGGTGATTTTTTTGTATTTGAAAAGACACGACACTGCCATTGAATCGGCTTACATTCCAAAATTTCAATGTGGTCGAATTTTATCAGTCGATGCGGTCGCGCTCTAGCACTTAAGTATAGTTCCTAAGTCGCATTCAAGAATCTTGAAAACTCTGACAAGTTTTTCAGTTGTTTGGTTCAAAATAGTTTGGAACACCGTGAGTACGTGATTTTGCGATTCCGATGTACTTTTCAAAATGTGAAAAAGAAATGCGAAGTATGATTCGTTTTTTAGCCCATTTTTATATACACGATCATGTTGATTTGATGAATCACATTGGTTCCGATATCATTCAAAGTCGAATATTTAAATTCGAGATTCTTGAAACGGTCTTTATTCATAAGTGTAAATAAAAATTTTTTATATAGAGTAACCATTTACATCATGTCAAAGGCTTGTTTCGTCGGATTAACGTACTTAAAAATATAATTAGTCTACAATTTTAATCAAAAAGTTCAAACAATTTACGTGACAATTTAATTGATTATTTATTGAATGACAATTCGATCATTGCTATTCGAATGAACAAAAAGACCTAACAAAACACAAAAATAAAGTTACACATGTTTTTTGTACAAAATTGATATTTTTTTATTTTTAAAAATTTTTTTACTTCAATATCATACATTGGTCAGATAATGAACTTTTTATAATTCATAAATTATGCACTGCCCGACGTCATTAAAAAGGTCAATTGAATTAACATTAACCACTGGTACGACAGAACTGAAAAGTCTGAGACACAAAACATGAAACTGAAACTGTTGAATTATAGCGAAGCAAAACTTTTGTTCTTGTGTAAACCAATTTTAGAAACATTTTTACGTCTTTTATATAGCAATATCTGATAAAAGAAACCACGTGTTCTGTTGAAAAACATTTATATACAATGTTATCGAATACTGTCGCGAGACATTATATTTCGACTGTTTAAGATAAAAAAAAA
Source organism: Trissolcus japonicus (assembly GCA_030522925.1). NCBI lineage: Eukaryota > Metazoa > Arthropoda > Insecta > Hymenoptera > Scelionidae > Trissolcus > Trissolcus japonicus. Next base: position 103,739 of record JAPYZS010000280.1, on the reverse strand, counting down.
TTGTTTCGTCGATATCAAATGCGAACTGTAAATAAGACTTCTGTATATAATACATCAAACCGCGCTTACAGTGCGCGTTATAGATCTTAAAAGACCAGAGTAAAGAGTTATGAATTATGATTTAAACTTAAGGGTCGGTAACAAAAAATCGTCTGATGGAACAACAAAATGAGATATAATTATCATTCATCTTGGGATACACACAAAAGTGCCGAGTTAGAATGCATCTTGACATTTTAGTGCCTACGAAAATTGATCCCAACAAACGGAGGAGTGGACCTACCCGGTTTAAGAAAATTGTCAGTCTACAAAACTTTCATGTTGTCCATCGCAGCTCAATGATACATAGCACGGAATTTTTCTAGAGAATGTTAATTCCCAATTTTTTTTCCCCCAAATACGAGTGGCTGAATAATTGAAAAGTAACCCAGGGTCGATGAAGCCCAGCTCTTCCCGTTGAATTTTTTAAAACCGTCTAACGCACTAAAATTTTAAGATACACTCCCCGAGTTTAGTCTTTGGTCTAAGTTTGTGTTTATCTTTCGCCAAGGTACGAAGTGCGATGGCAATTTTTTTTACTGCGAGCAAAAAGCCCGTGATTCGACAAATGAATGGTATAGTTCGATTTCGAGTTTGTACTCTCGTTTCATTTATTACTTTTCAGCAACAAATTGTCAGCTTTCGAGCCCTCATTTCCGATAACGAATAAAAAAAAAAGATACAAACGAAAATCTTGCTTCTTGTCTAGTCATTAGTTTGTAGTCTAGTCTAAGGTTCCGGCCGAAAGTGTTGCTTTCGAGAATATAAAAATTGTGATTGGTTTGTTTCGACGACGAATCGTATCTTATTTATTGCTCTACGTTATTTCTATGATTCGAAGTTCGCCGTCTTCGCGTTTTACATTTAATCATTTTAGCCCCTATTGTATAACGAAGTTTATATCGAACCGATTCACAGCGCAATTCCTGAATCAATTATTACACAAATACCGCGCAGTTGGCGAATATATTACATTTGTTATTTGGCCGTTCGATGGGACAAGCGAGCTAACTCGAACTGCGAACAAAATTCTCCGACGTGTAAATATCAACTCGGCGATTGATATCAATGTGTCAATAATTTATTACAAGTGTAATGTATTCGAAAGTGTTTATGACTGTAAATATAGGCGTAGAACCGAAACAATGTGAAGCCGCAATTACCAATTTCTGTAGAACCGATGTCTTAAAAAGGAAAAGAAAAATAAAGAACTAAATAACACATAATTACTGATCTCTGCTTCTCCTTATCTCCCGGCGAGGGACTCCAAAATTTTGTCCGCGATCCACTGGCGATAGTGCGATATCCGGACGTAAACCCCGGGCTTGTTTACACGACCGCAACTCTGACCCCAGCTGGTCAGGCCGTACAGCGTGAAGGCACCTAAAAATATTCGTCAAGTAATTTGTGAGAGCTAAATTATTTGTGTGAGCCTCGCCTGGTTGCAGCAGCTAATGATATTACCGTTTTCCAAGCACGCAAGTGGTCCTCCTGAATCACCGTCACAAGTATCGACACCTTCATCAAGGTGCCCTGCACATACCATTCCATCCCTAATGGCTCCTTCCCCATAAACATACTCCGCACGGCAGACAGACTGATCTAATAAAGGCACCCAACCAAATCTCATGTCACGGGAATGCCCTGAAAATTATAAATACAACTCAATTATCTGACCGCCGCACTTGCATTCGCAATCGCCAGGAATTTCAAATTAAAATTTTTTCAACTTGAAGGAACTAATTATTTTGTGGTCAGTGAAATTCTCTTCGGTTTCTTTTTCTTTTGATTTTCAATTACTGAATCAGATATGTGCTGAGTTCAACAGCATCCCTATTAGAATCGTATGAGCTTGGGAGGATAATTAGTACCGCTCTTCCCGTTGTGACTACCCGTATGTTTTGTAATTATTCATCAACCTGATCGCTGAAACTCGATACTGCCAAAACCACTAATGGTGCAATTTAATCCAGGAGTGTAAGCTGCGTTCTCACGAGGCAAGCAAATAGGCATAATATCCTTGCCTAGAGGTAGCCCGTTCCCTTTGAGGAGGACCAGAGCAATGTCATTGTTAAATCTATGACCTTTTGCAAATTCCTCGTGAATATAATAATCTTCGATGTTTGCCTCCGCTTCTGTTTCTTCCTCTATCTGAAAATATTAGTTATACCGTGATCAGGATTCCAGGTTTTTAATCAAGTTTCACATCATTATAATGTTTCGAATTTTTTGATGTTTTGTCTGAATCACTTGAACGGTACTTTAGATGACAAGTCTTATGCTTGATAATTTGAATTCAAACATCTGTTATTTTAAAATCAGAAACACATTGTTCGTCGTAAGTTTACCTCGCTATTATAATCGCCTGCGCGGACGAAGTACGAGCCTTTGTTGTACCCGTATAAACAATGCGCTGCTGTTAAGACGTGAATGGGAGACAACACCACGGCACCGCACCAGTGACTAGATCGACTGTACGCGCGAAGCCGAATGCTCGCCTTTTGAGAGAGAACAACAGAGAAGACATTTTAACTGGTAATCATTCGTCCAAGAAAAAAAAGTTCCATATCTGGTCATGTCTGATCAGACATGATCAAAACCGAATTTAGAAAATGATGAAGTCTAATTTTAGATGACTTCCTTTAGTCAGATCTGTTCAAATTTTCTTAAAATCTGGCTTTAAATTTTACCATATTAGAAAGTGTCTAATTAGATTTAACTTTGCAACTAATTTTAAGTTATCAAATTATGTAAAATCAGAAAAAACTAATTAAAACTAATAATAAAATTAAAGATCAGATCTGCCATCATAAGGTTCTACAAAATTATAACCAATTGAATAAAATCATGCATCCTGATGCAAATTCTGATAACAGAAAAAATCATCGTTATTAAATTAATTATAATCATGTCTAATCAGGTATGAATGTTTAACTTTTTTCACGAGTTTTAAGAGCAATCTTTCCTCTTTTTTTTTTTTTTTTGCTTCAGCTCGTATAAAAATGTTTCACCTGCCAGGGGTAGGATCCTTTGGGAGCCACATTTCCCCGCACAATTTTGCCAAAAATCTCGTCCTCGACGTCGGCAAAGTCCTTGGATCTCATGCCGCAAAATGTTGGCAGAACGTCGCGGATGTTGGTGTTGGGTTTGGTCGGTGGGTCCGTTGTCGGCTGTCGAAGATAAAGAGACGACAGGAGTTAGAATTGAAACAACACCGCAGCTTCGGTTTTTTTCTATCTTTCTTTTTTATTATGATTTTTTTTTTCTGAAACACGCTTTATTTGCATTCGAGTGTACACGAGTGACACGAGTGACAACAACAACATGTCATGGCATATCAGGTGGTCGCAATAAATAAAAATTATCGTACGTTTTTTCGTGCGACGCGCAGCGCACAATCGGCTAACTTTTCTGATTCGCTTTTTCTTTTACCTCGCCTGTATCAACCTCCCCGGGGCTACATATCACTCCTACGTCTTCATTATGGTTACAGTTATGGTGGCCCCAAGTGTTGTGGTCGCAGTGGTGCAGCTGCGTTTCGTTGCCGTGACAAAACACCTAAGTGATTCATTAAAATGATAATTATTGCGAACAAGTGCTTAGGGTTTTTCGGAATGATAATTTATTCATTGTCATTCAAGACTCGTCAAGGATGATTAATGCCGCGTGGATTACCATCAGCGTCTGTTAACAAGAGTGAGAGAGAACAAAAATTCACTTTGCGACGAGCAGCGGCAAAATTAAAGAATAAATTAAGAAAGAAGGCTCAGACGCGGATTATAATGAAGCAAGTTTACAGGGCACTGTTTGAATAAAAAAGAAGAAAGAGGAGTCTCTCGGTCTCATCTTCATCCCAACTCTTGTTTGAACATTGTCACCCCCGACGGCTGAATGGGTCGCTCAAAATTGAACACTCACAGAATCCAGCCAGATGGGCCCGGTTCCTGATCCATAGTATCCGTTTTTCATGAACGCCGCTGTTCCTCCGTATCCCAACGATCTGCATACCACAGTCGCTGCTTTAATGTTAAAATCATCGTCACAAACTGTTCCCCAAATGCCGTGGTGTCGCAGCTCGACCCTCCCTTCCATGTCACTTGTTCCATTAACCAGACGAATTTTAACAGGCACCTAAAATTCAAAATAATTATCAACTTTGCTAAAAAGTTATCAAACTGTAATCCAATTTTTTATGTTGCAATTGAATTAAAATTAAATGCAAAACAATAGTGTGACAGCATGCGTTCTTACATTACAATGATCAGGACTTTCGTCCGAGCCGTCGGGGCAATCCTTAACTTCGTCGCAGATGTATGAAATTGAGATACAAACTGGACTTTCGTCGCATTTCCATTGATCCATTTGACAGTGATCAACTGCTGTTCTGCAGACAATCCCTACAGCTTCCTCAGGCAGACAATTGTGCACTCCCCATCTTGAAAAATAGATAGTTTAATTGGAGGTTTAGAAACAGTCGTGAATGGAAGTTAAAATGTAAATTAAATTAAATATTTGTTTGAAAAAAAAGTAAAATTTGATATTGATAAATAAAATCGATTACCCTTCGAAATTGCACTCGCGTAATGAACTTTCGTCGCCTCGACATTGCAACTGATCCACCATGAACATTGTCGCTGGATCCATATTTCCATAGAAGCCACCAGGTCTGACTTGCAGAGCACCGTACTGGAATCCTAATTCTTTACAAACAACTCCGGCATTGATCATCCCGAAACCATCGTCGCACACTTGGCCCCACCTTCCGTAAGCTGAAACGATACGAAATTTCAATTTAACAAATTTGCCTCCCAAACTGTAAGAGGAGTCAACAAATTGAGATGCTAATTGAAAGTCGCAATCAATTTGGGGAAATTAATTACACAACCGTATAGACTTTTGCGATTACCTTTGACCTCCAACCTGCCCTCGTTCGTATTATTGGAGCCTGCGAGTCTGATCTCGTAGCCGATGTCTTCCTTTGAACAGACCTTTTCGTCGGAATGGTCGTTGCAGTCATTTTTTCCATCGCAGACGCTCGTTTGGTTTACGCACTTGTTGTTATCGCAGATAAACATGTTTGTGCAATCGAGAGTCGCTGATTCGAGCTCATAATAATCGTATCCAGTCGCTTCTTTCAAACCTCCTGTCATACCTACGTTGCTGTCACTCAATAAACAGACATTCCCCTCGGTTCTAAGAAAAACAAACACGAACTAATTAAAATCAATTAATAATTTTTATCATTTTTTATAATTCAAAGTGGCATTTGAATGCGATGAAAAAAAAAACACACAAAGTCAAATTGGTCTAATTTACTCAATTATTTTTAAGTTTGGAAAGTAAGTTTCGAACTCTTTGAGCTTCTCTGGGAGAAATAAAAATCCATTTCGATTTCTAAAACGACGATTAACGAAGCAACTTTTGAAAAAATATTTATTATATTGAATTTGAAGCATACTTGTGAGTGAAAGAACGACAAGTAAAGTCGGCATCCTTGCAACGTAGAGCACAAGTTTTAATTGGCGTGTTGAGCCACTTTTCGACGTCGTATCCCTCGAGTTTGTGCTTCGCAACTTTCTTGAAAAGACTCAGATGTGACGAACAGGTCTTCTCGTCGACACCGTTCGTGCAGTCCTGCAAAATACGATTGATCTTGAGATCACGCGCCTTTTCATACTTCTTAGGTGATTCTCAGATCACGACGTATCGAAGTTTGTGATACTCAATTTGTTCGCAAAAAAAACAATTTCTTATTTTTTGTTTTTTTATCTTTATTTGCTCATAGAGCGATTTCTTACTTCCTCTCCATCACAGACCCAAGGCGAGGGAATACATTCCCCTGGTAGACACTCAAAGTGTTTCGGCTTGCAACCACCACTAGCAGCATTTTTTCCCGAACCTGGAACAATTTATAAATTTGATTCATACAGTTTTTTGTATATATGAAAGATACTTAAACATGTATGTAAGTAATTTATTGAGAATATTATCTCGACTTTAATAATTTTGCCTTGAGAATGTAAGCAGTCCAATCTTTACCGTAGTAATAAAATCCGCATGACGGAATGTCACAATATTCCATCTCGCCATGTGGCCCTGTGTAACACCAAGGTTTAGACTCGCTCTTGGGATTAGGATTCCTACAGAACTTGTGCTGCATAAGTTCCGTCCTAACTTCTTGATTGACCACCTACGAAAAGTTGCGTATTAATATTACGCAACCGTGGATGAAATAGACTGGGGGTGGGTCTTTGAACGTTTAAAATTATCCAGATTATTGGATAAGTTATTTCGTGTTATCAAATGCAGTTACACCAACTTTAATATATTGGATGACCGGTCCGAAATTGTTTCGACCGAATAATAAGCAATTGAGATGTAAATGAATGCAACAATGTTTCGACTCGTAACCGAGTTTTACAAGCTGTAAAATAGATGGCGAATGTAAAAAATAAATTTTCGAACTAACAGTCAACATCAAAGGATGCTGCACCGCTTTGTCCGACCAGGGAAGACACTTTTTCCCCGTCGACGTCACACTTGCGTTTCCAGAATATTGATTGCCTTTGCCGTACACGCAACCTGCGTTTGAAAAAAAAGATGATTCTTTAATCATGTTTTCATCGTCGCGTTCCATCGAATGATCGTTTCGGAATTGTCGAGCAAGCGTATCATACGTTTTTTGTTGTCACATACTTTTATTCACATGCACGACAAATTTAATGAAAAATTCAAAGCTCACTTGTTTGTCACAGTTGATATAATTGTTGTCACGTTTCGTCTTGATAATTAATTTTAACTACTTTCGTTCGTGTGTAAATGAATTTTAAATTAAAACAAAACCCTCAAACCTTTTTCAGCTACTCATTGAATTCGTGCTTGACAATTAATTATCGCGTCAATTAATATTGCAGTTTAAAAAGTGGTTTTTGTACCCAATACGTTCCTTACAATATCACACAATATTGTATTTTATAACAGGAAAAGTTTCAAAACAATTTAACTTATTAGAAATGTGAAAATAGGTATGGTTACAATGTTCGCTTACATGAGATCTAAATGTTCTGTATTTTAACTTTTTTTTCACACCGTTCATTTAACAGTTTGTGAAAAAAAAACTGGAATTGTACGAAACGTTCATTCAATGCGGATATTAATTTAATCTTATAAGGAGTCTTAACCAATGTCGTCGTAAGGTCTCTTGCAGACATACGAATGTCCTTTCTGAGACGCGCTGCAGTCCTCAATGTCCCAAAAGAAGTAATCCGACTTGCAACTTTCGTCCGGTCTATTAGAACAAGGAAACCAGCGCTTCATAACTACACAAGAAGGTCGCGAATTAGTCCAGGGCTGCATGCTCCTCTCGCTTGACCAACCTGGCCACCATTTTGCAAACCTAAAAAAAATTAATCTTAATAATTCAAATAATTCAAAAAAATGTCCAATCTCAATTTTGTATGAAATGTTATATAATTTTTTATATTTACTTTATAATTTTCTTTACAACTTTCTTAAAGATGGGAGAACGTACCTGAATTTAGCGTTGCTGTTATTTTCCCACAACCAAACGGTCAGATTCATTACTTTAAAGCCAACCCCAGAGGTCATGATCGAAGCCACTTCGGGATGGTTCTGCGTCAGCCATTCAGAAACGAAATTGTTCTCCGCCTGGCTGACGACGTCGATCAGACCCGAGCCCCGTCGTTTGCAATATTCCAAGGCTTCGGCATGATTGAGGCCTTGTTCAGGGTTCGCGAGATGATAACAATGATTCTCGTGAGGAGTTTCGTCGCGCTCACAATGAGCTACGCGATTTGGTAGACAACGAACACCCACTGCCTCACGTTCCACCCGGCAACTCTCTTCGTGCGTGAACCTTGAACAAAAATATTGTACTTTGTATATTTTCAGACAAAATATTTATATCACATGCATACGACATATATGCTTATGACATATACAACCATATGCGCCAAGTACATTTCATGCCTAGTTTATGTTAATTTAATCACATTCGTACGACGGGGTAACAATTAAATAGATATATGTGTGAACATTTTTTTTCTTTCAGTGCCCAAATGTCGATAAAATTTATGACCACTGCAAAAATTGCAGCCTGTACCTGCACTGTTGAAAGCGAGTTTCATTTCCTAAACATTGAACGCTGTTCGCCGCTATCCAGTCTGGAATATCACCTTGCTTCCCTCGTCCCTGCCATGCCATTTCAGCTCCTCTGCAACATCAGACATTCCATTTAACTTCTCGAAAAAGATGGAAAATATACTTTCCACAAAGCAACTTTTTTTTTTTTTTTATCACCGGTGTCTCGTGTGAAATTAATGTACCAAACTTTTGTTATCGAACTCTCGGTTATTTAGTTTTTCAAACTTAATTACTGCTGATAATCATGCAATCTACTGTACAATTGTCATCAGTCGAAATTTTGTTCCCTTGGTGTAAAGAAAAGAAAAGGTAAAGAAGAGACATATTTTTACTTGAGATAACCAAGTTGTTTGCAGACAATATGAGCTTCTTTTAAACTCCAGCTGTTCTTCGTGTCGCAAATTATTCCCCAACCTGGCTGCACTCCTTGAACTTCAACGTAACCTTCTCGAGGATTCGGGCCCCCTCGAAGACGCAAGTACTAAAAAAGTAATCAAGACTGAAGTAAAAAATTGCACTCAAGAACACGTCTAGTTTATTCATACAGTTTGTCTTGAAACCAGAAATGTTATTCCAGATAATCATAATTACACGGATTATCTTGTCTTACTAATCTTTTTAATATTTATAAAATGTATTAAAATGTTTCTTTTTTTGAACCAGTATCATGACAAAGAATTTTTTTTTTAATTTATATCAGCTTTATTTATTGTTAAACTTGTCTTGTGTTATAAGTATTTATTATTTACCTGTCCAGAAATCGGTGTTAATGATACACTTTGAACATTAGGATTCATTGGTGTTACGCCTGGTATATAATATACAGGAAAAGGTTCTTCTTCAACTGAAAAGATGAAATTATAACAATTTTAAAATCATCAAAACTTGACAAGTTTTGTGATTTGTATCTGAAATAAATTTTATCAGTTTTAAAAGTGTGAGTAAAGTAGATAAATGGAAATCATAAGATGGTCATCCGTCACAAAGACCGTAAAAATAGTACGACCTTTTTTTCAACTTTCACGAAAAATTTGTTCTTCAAAAAGTCGATGGATTTGAAACACTGTAGTTACACAATTGATGGATGTAAAAGTAATTTTCAGTCGCCATTCTCGTTGCAAGTTTAAGGAAAGAGGTACCAAAAAATTAGCAAAATTAATCATGCTGTTGTTAAAAGTTGAGCGGGATTTTTGTTCTGTGCAATTAATAGTAAGAGACCAAGGCAAGCTGTATCAAGTCGGCAAATTTTTTTTCTGGCGTCAAGAACTCATCAAACATCCGCGACGAAGTTCATCTGCAACTTTTAACAAGCGCTTACGGTGAGATAAATTCGTTCGTTCTCATGATTAAAAAGTTATACCTTCATTCCATGGTGCCAATTCAAAATCCAATGTCTCTATCTCGCTCTCCTTCTTATTTTTCTCGCCGATTTTCATAATCACGGATTTATCTTCCGGCGTCGCCGTCGTCGGCTTCGATTCGTCCGGTCTCGTTTTATTTTCATAAACCAAAGTCGGTTTCCACGTTTCTTTTTCCACGTCAAGTACGTCCACGCCGTAATCACTGTTATCTAAATTCTCCTAGCAGAAAAATTACATTAATATAAATCAACGATTATTTTGAAGATTTTCAGTTGTACAAATCTGTCGCAATAAATCCTTTTTATTTTTTCCAAGAAAACGATTTTTATGCTTGAATTCAATGTAGAGATATAAAGTATATTTTTAGTAAATTCGGAGCTTAAAAATATGAACGTCTTTCTGTCTAAGTAGAAAATAAAACACTTTGTGAATCCTCATTTGAATTATGCAGTTCTTTTATTTCTATTTGTAGAAGAAAGACTTAAGTCCAGAGAAAAATTTATAAATTAAATGAACTACTACAATCAGCAAGAAAATTATTAATAAATTATTTATTGCAAAAAAAAGAATTAATATTTTTTTTTAATATTTTTTAAATTAACTTAACATTAACTTTTCAAACCTTATACTAGGTTTGACAAAAAGTGAGCCAGCAATAAATTTTTATTTTACATTTATAATTTAATTGAAGATTTTTGCATAAAAAATGTTTTATGATTTAGCAGAATAGTTGGAAATACTTGAAAATTTTAATTTAAAAAATTTAAAAAGTTTCTCTAGCCATAAATTTTTTACTTACCAATTCTTCGGTTGTAGTTGAAGGACTCATAATAGTTGTAGTAGTTGTAGTAGTTGTGCTGGTAGTCTTAGGAATGATTTTACGCACAGGTTTCATCGTGGTTCTTCTTTTATGATCGGACAGTCCAAAGGAAACTCTGGGTGGTTTCGGTCCACTTCCTTGGTCTTGCTGAGTTGTGCCACCATTAACTTTGGAATACCCCACATGAACCACAATGTCTTTCGGATCATGTTCATCAGTTTTTTCAGTCGAAATTGTATCTATAATATTTTCAATTAAACATAGCAGCTCAGAAGAAGAATATAAATAGTAGTTCTAAAAACAATAAATTTTATTTTTGATCATTCACTTACCGGGCTTTCGTGTAGATTTTTCTTCAACACTTTCCGATGAACCTAAAACAGGTGTAAGATTTTTTTTTCAAAAGCCCACAGAAATGCACAAATCGTTACGCAAAATGCAAAAGGGAATATAAACCACAATTCTGAACCAATGTTCTTCATGCAGCTATTACATCCAGGGAAGCGTACGTTTCATTATCAGCCAATGAAGTACATGCTCATTATCATATTACTAATTCCAATTAATTTGGAACGTGCGATACTTCAGTTATCGTTCTTTTTTCCCTTGTTATTCGCAACAAACCTTTGTTGATGCGCTATTCTATTAACCTGATCATTGAACGGTTAGCTAATTAATCGATTGACATGCTAATACTAATAAGCCGATAGTTAGAATAGTAAATCAGTTATGTAACTACGGGTCAAAGCGTCAATTCAAATAATTCAGCACTGCACGGATAACCAAACTCGATTTCCACGGCCGTTTAAAATCACCAATTAAAACAAATGCCCACAACTTCTTTCTTTCCCGGTCACTCTGAAAACGTCGAAACCCAACGATTAATCCAACGCATTCCAAAATTCCGTCAGCGATAAACCCAAACGATATCCACATCCAAAAAGCCTCCCAATTTACCTTCTTGCAGTTTCGATTCGTTTCCTAAGATCGGTCTGTCTACCTGACTTGCACCAGATACCAAATTTTTGTCCCGCTCGATGGGCCTCCACGTGGTGTCATCGATCTCTTTGCCGTACAATTTTTCCGGCTCCACCTCGAACGGAGCACTGTGCCCATTAAAAACATGCCCGTCCGGATCCAAAGGCGGCGGCCAGGGCTTTTCCGTTGTAATTTTCATCACAAATCCGCCCGTCGTGCGATTCCTCGGCTTCATCCAGACGGGTCGATACTTGGGCGTCGTAGTATCCAGCTCGGGTTCCCGATTGTTATAAATATTCGGCTCCCGAGCACCGGTCGCGAGTATCTGCGGATTACCAAGATTCGATTCTTGACCTTCGCTGTCGACCGGAGGGTAATAACGTGGCGAATCATAACGAGGGTTGGCATTTGCGTTATCCGAAGATTGGTTAAGAGGTGTCCAAACTGGATTACCGTGATGCGAAATTGGATGGTAATTGGACTGATTCCGGACACCGGGTCGACGTATCGTCTCCTGTTCCTGTACCGAGGGCGTCGTCAAAAGAACCGGATCATACGAGTCCGGTCGGACCGACTGATTGGGCTGAGTGAAGTTGTAACAAACGGCGCGAGCCAAAGCTCGCAGGATCGGATTTTCCGAAAACTTTTTCTCGCACTCGCGCCTCTCCTCCTGTTCCTTATCTCGGGTCGAATTTTTCTCATCGGGGAATCTGACCCGGCTGCCAGACGTGATCGAGGCGTTGTTGTGACGCGAGACGTAACTGCGATTATGACTTTCGGGAAAGACAACTTGGACCGACGGACGAGTGTGGTTGTAATTGACGTTAGGCTTGTAGTGTTTTGAGGGAACCGCAGGATTTTGGTGACGGTGCACGTTATTGATACTCGGTCTGAGTTCTTTTGGGTTGTAAGCTGGAGACGTGTGGGGTCGATATGACTGGCTCAGATTAGAGTTAGGAATGCTCGGATTGTGATTGTGATTGAAATTATGATGGTAAATGGCGTGGGCAGTTGAGTTGTAATTATTGTCAGGATCTACGTTACGATTTTGAAGGGGATTATGAAACGGATGAGTCGGGTTGTGATTTTGATGCCAGACTGGATCGTGATTAAAGGTTGGATTATGATTGTGGGGCTGATTTCGGTTTTGATTTTGATGATAATTGGGATTGTGCTGGAAAGAATGATTTTCTGGGGAATAATTGGGACTCGGGTTGTGGTTGTGATGATAATTAAAATTGTGGGGGAACGAATGATATTCTGGGGAATAATTGTTTGGGTTATGATTGTGGTAATTAGGATTGCGTTGGAAGGAGTGGTTGTGATTGTATTGAAAGCCAGAGGGGTGTTGTAAAGAATGATTTTGCGGAGGATCATGACTGTTCGTAACATTATAGATGGGTTTGAGAATTGGGTATCCCGGGATGGACGGAGGTCTGTTAAAGTTATGCGGATCCCGGTTTCGGTTTTGAGGATTATTCCAAACTTTCGGTTCACGCCGACCACTTAAAGATGACGGGGCGGAACTTAAATCTAAAAGAACATTCATAGTTTCTGATTTGAACTCACTTTGATCAGTTGAAAAGCACAATTTAAAACAAAAAAAGAAAATTTCAAAATAAAATTTCAAAGTTGTGAAATAAATTAGTATTAAATTTTTATTTACCATCAGCGTCCGTACGAACATCCACTATCGGCTCCGGGTGACTGTTTTGCTTATAACGAACTGAAAAATAATTTCATCACTAATATACAACTTGTGAGAACTAAAATGAATGACGTTCGAGTTAAGACTCACGATTTTCGCAACCCTCCACATTTTGTGGCCAATCACAAACCAAAACAGTCGGGTTGAACACCGTCCCAGGACCGCAATCTCTGACGATCGCGGCACCGTGGACGCATTGCAAATACTTGGTGCAATCAGTAGGATGACGTTGTAATCCAGAAACATATGGCAGACATCTAGCCTCCTGACAAGAACAAATTGGCCGTCTCATTCTCCCGGCTTAAAGTAACACAACACTTTTCAAAATTCTATTTAACTTACGCTTTCTTCCCCTCTGTCAAATCCGTGTTCTCTACCCCTTTCACCGGGGTAACTTCCGTAGACATTGCGCTGGTGACTGTCACTGTTGATTAGTACCACTTGTCGGTTATGAGAAAGTGCATTCAGCTCCGAATGTTCAGTACTGTAGCATTTGACTTTGTGTCTATAATCGCACTCTAAAGTTTTCGGATTAAAGGCTGTACCAGGGGCGCATTGCTGGACATAAGCTGCGCCGTCGACACAGTTTACGAAATACTGACAGTCTGGTGGGAATACATAAAGACCCGAGGCTCTTTCCGATGGACACCTCACTCCCAACTTTTTATCATAGATTGCAACTTGAGACTCTACTTGGATCAGATTTTCTTTCTTCGGTTTCTATATAACAATATGATTCTTTTTTAAATGACCTTTTTTGAATGCCTTTATAGTGTCTACAAAACGTATGTTTAAGGGGCCTTTTCATTTTTTTTCAGTTTTAATATTTGTATTCTTTTTTCAACGCACAAGAAAAAATTGGACAAAGTCAGGAGACAAGTTTCAAAGATTAATTTATTGTTAAAAATGAAGATAGGCCCCTTAAGACACTGGTTGCAAGTAATCATGTAGAGGCATTTTTAAAAAATGTCACACCTTTGCATTGAAAGAAACGCCTTCATACGCAAAGTCATCTTTCTTGTTTTTCTGTTTTTCGAGTTTCTTGATGTAACTCTCGCCAACTTCGTCGATCAAAAATTCGTCCTTTGGCCAGCTGAGGGTGTCGTCGGGAATGTGACGACCGGCGCTGGGCGCGCTGGCACGCAAATACTCATCCAGTACAACGATCGGCGGTTGCTGATTTGTGTCATCCAAATACCACGGTACAACATATTCCCGACGAATTGGCGGCTTTGTTGTTGTCACGCTCGGGTCGTAAATCTGCGATACAAAGCATCACACACATTATACTTGAGCGTTATCTGCATGCTTTATCATCGTCAAATCATGACGACACATGTTTACCGAATGAATGCACGGCATATTACGAGAGAGAGCCGATGTTAAATTGCAATCCCGTTCCAGGGCACGACTATCGATTACCCAAAAAGTATCGTTCTCGCGACCGGGGAACTGATTGCAAATTGGTGACTCGGCGAAAAAAAAAATTGTTTCTTGCAGCACATAACTTACGCCTGAAACCCGGGCGATGGCAACGAAGCAACAGAGAAGTGACAGGCGATTGCGTCCAACCATCGTTGACCATCAGGCGCTCTGCATGACCGCAAACTCCGCAGCTCTCAATCGAAGATTCAAAGATACACTAAGAGAAAGATGTGGGAAACACGCGTCGCTCAGCTTCTTCGGATTTCGAGTCGAAAGGTTATCAAAGCTCGGCTCGAAGGTCACTGCAACGAACTCGCGCGCCGACACGACTCTTTCGTCATTCCGAACCGGGCCGCGCTCGCGTTTATTAACGTCGTCGACTCGATTTTCTAATTGACAAGGCCTTGGTCGGAGCAATAACGCGACCGGCAAAACGCAACGCTCCTCGTCTCGTCGATTGGACGATCAGCATGCAAAACAAATTGTGCCGCGATTGATGGGAGTCAACAGAACTGACGGATATCGGGCGCAACCATATATTTCGCTTGTAGGAATTAATTTCGGTCGCGGCTAATGTTGCACAGGTGTTTCACGCGTCGGTGCGCACGTGATATTAACATCTTTTATTTCATTTTACAACCAAACAGCCAACGGTGGTTATTAGCACTCGAAATTCGTTTATTGCCCGATGACAATTCAAGTGGAATCAACGCGCCCGGTTCGGATAGCGGCGTACGCACTGATATTGTGATACGGCCTGTTACTGACGTGACTCATTTGTGTTTGTTCATTTGGAATTTTTGATACATTTGTTTATGAGGTACATAATGGAAACAAAATTATGCCGCGATAAAACGGGAGCAAAAGAAACGAATAATTTTGGTGCGGTTTGATTGAAATTTAAATCATTCAAAAGATTGTTTGATCCATTTGATGAAAAATTTTGTATATGGTCCCTTTTTTGCAGTGGAAAAGATCAAACATTGACAAACGATCCGGTTTCGTTTCACCGAGAAAAACGAATACGAAAGTAGATTTATTTTTAATGAGCTCGCGGGAAGTTTATTTTTATTAGGAGATGATTTAATTTTAGTCAGTCAGGTTGAGTGTTTTCTGAACGAGGTTGTAGAACTTGACTGTGATATTATTAAAATTATTCTTTGTTTTAATTCTATAATAAAGCTAACAAAAAGCTTTGATATAATTTAGTCGTTGATACCCAATCGAAGTTGTTAATCCGATTCTATCAGAGTGTTACAAATGCCCCGAGTAAAATATTGTCGACATAATTCACTCGGGATATCTAATTCGATTTTTATTTTTGTCACATAAACCCTTTATTTTAATCATTAATTTTCAAATTATTTCATGTTCAATTAACTGTCGGACTTTAAAAAAAAACTTTGTAATCATGACAAATGGCGAAATAAATTTAGAATTGATAATTATAATTACTATAGTAATATGATAGCAATTTATTTGTTATTAATTAACAGTGATATTAATTGTTTAATACAGTTTAATTAGAACGTCTAATACAGTCGCATCGGTATGTTTCCGGCCAATCGCAAACTCGAAGGAGGGGATTATATTCCGTTCCTGGACTGCATTTCTGAATGTAACATCCATCGATACCACAATTTATGAATTTTGAACAGTCGTAGACGTACGGGTTCGGCCCAAAACTATTAGCCTATAAATTGAACAATTCACTAAGTAAGCAGAAAGAATAATTAACCGACGGATTTTAGCATGACATATTAAGATGAATTGTAAGATCCAAATTAATAGATTGCGATAAATTGTTGGAGCAAGACGATGTCGATGAAAAATGTCTGTTACTTACGAAGGTGAGGTGCGCGATAACTCCGACCATAACAAGTGCAACACCAAAAAGCAGACGCGAAAAGTTCATCGTAAAAATTTTATTTCTTATCTCAGATGGACTTTTTAACGTTGGAAATTTTATATACCTTCGTTTTTGTAAATATTTATTTCATCCAAACAAAGCAGACACATCGTTATAAATTAATGACAAATATTATCACGCCCGTAAACGTATAAGATTTAGCGGAAAAAAATTTGCAAATCTCTCTTCATTTCAGACAGATGATTATTGCGATATTTACGTTTCGCATGGGGCAAACAAAGTGATACAATAACTTTCGTTGAACACGTGCGCGGAATTCCGTCCAGCGTCACAAGTCGTCAGTGCAGTTTAACGATAATCGTGCATTTTAGCTCTTTTAAAAACATAATAGAACGGCAATAAAAAAATATGTCGAAAGAGAAAATTTACACTAGAAAAGTTACAAGCGACAATTAAAACAGGTTGAATCAAACAAACTGTTTTTTTTTTCAGTCGAAAAGAGATTTGGAACATTTTTTTTTGCACTCGTCTTTTTTATATATGATTTTTGTCCAAACTATTTTTGTCGCTGAATTTTTTATTTTGACGGTGAAAAAAATGCTTTTGAAACTAAGCATTACACTTCCCGTATTGTCACAAAATTAAATGGATTGTATGGAATTGCATGAATTTATAGATGCGTGAATCAACTGAGGGAAACGATGCAGAGAACAAAAATAGCTGTATGTTAAAAATTTCTCGCACTTTTTAACACACCGTTTAAATAACGGCGTCTTTTTGTTTTTCGTTCTTTCAACCCTTTCAAATTGTTTACATTTCATTCAGTCAAATGAATTGAATGCTGCAATTAACGAATCACATCAAATTATATTTGATGTTACTTATAATAACATATCATGACATTAATTAATATATTAATTTATAAATGATATAAATGATGAATGGTAGATAATTTACTTTTGTTTTGGCAGATGAGATACTTTAATTACAGAAATTTAGTGAATCGACCGTTTCATC
Source organism: Trissolcus japonicus (assembly GCA_030522925.1). NCBI lineage: Eukaryota > Metazoa > Arthropoda > Insecta > Hymenoptera > Scelionidae > Trissolcus > Trissolcus japonicus. Next base: position 86,358 of record JAPYZS010000280.1, on the reverse strand, counting down.
CAGCTGAAATACTTAACAATATTACCATAATTATTTACATGTTTGGTTTATGTTCGTCGGTGTTATCTGTACATGCAAAAAGTTTATTCGGGAATCAATTAATTCTGCGATGAAACGTTGCCCAATAAATGTGTTGCCAAACAATTTACGACTCATCCTATATTTCATATCCCAATTGATTCACACTTATATGTAACAACGAGAAACTTTTGCTCGCAAATCATCTCTCGAAAAACGTATCATGAAATATTATAACAAAACTTGGTATTTTTCAAGTCCTCCAGCAATCTGGTGACTCAATATTCAGAACTTTATCGCCATACAATGATTCATATGAAGTAAAAAAAAAGATTCTTTCGCAAATGTACTTGACACAATAATTTATAATCGAAGAATTACAGTCTTTATCATCAATATTGAGTGGATCCCCCTCCCCTTTCTTTTTAACAACTTTTTCTTCTGCATTTTTGTTTTACCTTTTTTCTTATTCAAATTATTCAAAGGAATTGTTTAACTAAAAAGCTTTTTCTTCAATCGGTTCATTACCTATGATGAGAGCGTGCATAACAAGTACGCGATTACGTTTGGCGTAGGGCTTACACATACAACCGCCATGAACCTCACGAAAAAAGAAAAAAGAACGCGATTACTTTTAGAAAAATATCTCCTTTCGTGTTTGTTTCTGACGTATCTCATTTATCAGTCCAGACGTTTGAATCACACTGCATTTATATATTTTTCAAATAAGGAATACCGGTGCAAACGCTTCGCGCAACTTATTTCCCGATATTTTTGCAACTCAGCTTAACTGTTGTCCATAACTATGGATAGTAGTTTGAGAGAAAACAAAGAAGATGATGTACCGGGGAATAAAAATGCAAATGTAAAAACAGACCGGATCGTTGATCCTGAGATGGAAATATAAAAATAAAGAAACGACAAAGTAGTCCAGCGAATCATTTTTCTTCGTTTGTCGCGGACAGGCGTTAGGGGCGAGCTAGAGCTGATTTGAAAATATCTTTGTTAAACTGAAATTACTTATTTAGCGACCAGGCGAGACATGAATTAAGGAAAAAAGTGGGTCAGCGTTGTTCCATCAGAAATTCAATTAATTCAGAATTGCGACGCGCGAAAATACAATTCCCGTCGAGAAACGCGAATCATCCGCAGGCTCGAGCAATCGTGACTATCTTTAAAGATGTCAAAGGTCGTGTTAAACGTCGCCTTTGACGCCGAACACACTACGGGAACAAAAACAATATTTGTTTATGAATGAGAAATCCGTCGACGAAAATCATTATCAAAAACAATACGAAACCGCTTCTGATGAAGTTTGATTAAAATTTGCACGAATCACTATTATTGCGAACCGATGTAATTTACTGGCGAACGAACGGCGATAAGGATCGGAAAACAAAACGAGTGGAAAATTTTAATTAGTACCCGACTGTGGCGAGTGAGCAATCACGTCCGAATAAATGTTACATCTTTAAAATAAATAGTTCGGATTTATTGTGTAAGAAACAACATTAATTACATCAAGTTCATCCCCGTTGGCAATCGGTGCGACCAGCCAGAGGATAGTCACAAGTCATAACGTGAGGGTTGAATTCAGTTCCTGCGCCACAACTTTTCACAAAACAACCACTTGCGTCACATTCTTGGTACATCTGACAGTTTCCTGGGTAGACTCTCACTTCAGCCTGTTGGTTATGAAAATTTTGTTAACACTTCATTTTGCGATCATTTTGCGAAAAAATAAAATGAACTGCATTAAAAATGAAACATTTAAACCCACAAATTTGAAAAGAAACAAATTGGGAAAAAAACTGAATCGAAAGAAATTTAAAATTGCACCGATACATTAAAATAAGTCGTTAGACTGTAATGATTTTTGCGGAATGTTTTTTAACAAAAGACTTACATGCGATTGCTGAATAAGAACCACGATCAAAAGAAATGCTAGACAGACAAACGTTCTGACGGACTTCATGTTTACGGAAGATTAATTACACTGCACAACAGTGTTCAGAATCTTATATACAGATTTGTCCAGGAAAATCGATAGTTTATCTGAACAAAAACAATTTTTTTATTATATAATGATCAATTATTTTCACATCGATTATTTCCACATTGGACGATCAATTAAAGTAGTATCATTCGATGAAAATGCGTGTCTGCGAGACGGGACTTTTATCACCGACCGTTTCTGCGGATTATTTAATCCTATGCAAAAGTGTATGATGTACATCTGTGTACGATTTGTTTTCAAGTGACAATCCGTCTGAGAAAACAACGACACGTGGAACGCAGCTCGTTGTTGACACAGTTATCAAATATTACTTTGTAAACATCATAGTTCATTATAAAACTTGGCATCTCAGCGATAACTGGTAAATATTTTTCTGATTCAATTTGTATGGAAAACAAAATGCGGATTAATTACTTGGATTTCCAGAATTCATCCTTTAGTTAATTTTGTTTGAGTTTATTTTTCCTTAAAGATTCTAGCCTACTATTTACATCAGTTATTTTATTTTGTGGGTAAAATAATTTCACGAGAGTCATTTTCGAGTCGCCCTTGAGAACTTTTTTCGTTACAAAATGATGACCCAGTGCGAGTCCACTTGTACTTGTCCAGAACAAAACGACTCCCTGGAAAAGAATTAAAATTGTCACATCATAATTTTGTTATTTACAAATTATATTTGCAATATTTCAAATTTATTAGATTTTTTGAATTTTACCGAGGGTACTATACAGGCAATACATCCAGACGTCAAGGCGAGTAACCGGAAGAAATTGTGCACGTACTTTTGCAACCTTGAGTTAGAGTTCACTGAATGGGTCACCTACAACAATCGACAATTTATTTTTACATCAAAATATTGTCACTAAAAATGTCTGAACAAATTAAATTCACCTCGCAAAGTGTCAAATTTATTATAAACAAAGAAAGAGGAAGCATGAAATATGGATCGATCAAAGTGAGATTGTTTATCCATAAAAATCCTTCAGAAGCCATTTGTTGATAAACTTCAATCCAAGCTGAAAAAGATGTTTAAAATGGTATACATAATTGCATAATTTTTGTTTGTATTAAAAATATCAATAAATTACTGTCGACAATTTTTACTTGGATTGGAATCGGGGAGCATTGCGCAAAATTTCCTGATGGATATTGACAGAACCAACCAAGGCGGAATTTGCATCAGTGGCAGTAAAACGATTTTGAATGGGTGACAATTTTCTTCCACGCATTTTGCTTTGTACATCCGGTTCAGCTGAAAAAAAAGTAAATGAAACGTCAGTTACAATTTAATATCCGTCTCGAGCGTTTCTTTAAATTGAACGATCCAAGCGAAAGCAATTAATGTTTTTTTCACCTTATAATCAAACACTCTTGTTGCATGTTTCTCGGTCCATCCTTTTCGCGAAGCTTCAAGTCTAACATCTAAGCTAAGCTCATCCGATCCCTCACTCAGTTGTTCTTGTATCTTATGGGCCCTTTGTCTCAATTTCCCCTGCAAAAATAACATCATTATACATATAAAAATACAATTATTTCAAATACAATAAATTCAATTATTAAAAAGACAATATTATACCGTGTAAATAGTGATTGGCAGGGTCACAAAATTTCTCAGCAAAACTGCGCTCAGAACTATGGTTCCCCACCAAGGCAGCGTGCTATTTACATGTAACCAGATTAAAAAGTCTTGTGACACATCGACAAAGGGGTTGTCAACCAGCGTTTGCCAAAACCCTTGTGGTTTCGGCATTGAAAGGGGTTCAATCTGATGTGTAGAAAAATTTCGCACGCCCTGTACTTGACGCCCCAAATAAATTGGAGCAGCATGTCGGTGCAATAAGAAGTGTCTGGATTTTGACGGTTTTGAAATAACAAATTGTTCACTCGTATCTGTATTGGTTGCATTCAAATAATTTGAAAACGATTTGTGGTTCGTAGACAAGTAGTACTTGCGACGCTGATTTCGGAGCAGATTTTGCGTGACATGTTGACATTTCTCGTGAACTGTCGGGTGGAGCGACAAGTGCAATCTCAGCGATGAAATTAACAATACTGACATTTTTTTAATTTAAGAAAATTTATAACTTCAACTCATGTTTATCAAATTGTCCGGCTTGTTGCTGATATTTACACTGCACCTAACCGTGGATGTTTTTAAGGTACGGTTAGACATCTGTCAGGACATGGTTCTGAATGACACCAGCAGATGTCTCTTTAAGGCGAATATGTCAAAATTACTGGATTGAAAATCATTTTAAATAATACAATTTTTAAGAAATAAGTTCAAACATTTTGTTCAATAATTGACGTGGAAACTATTTTTGGATTCAATATTTTTTCAATTCAACTTTTGTAAGAAAAGTCAATTTCAAGACAGTCGGCAGTATAGGAACAGCGAAGATAAATTACCGACTTGAAAATTTGACTTTAAAAAGATCAGTGATTTAAAATTTTGAGATTAATCCAAACTTTTAAATATTAGAAGATTTTCATGACTTTTAATTTTTTATTTTATTGTTGATATTTTTGTATGAAAATACACAACGTAATAATTGAATTGATATTTTGCATATTCATTTCATTATAAAACTTTCAAGCACCCATACTCTCTTTAATTTTGTCATTCTTATTGCTGGAATCAAACTGCACCAGTATAATAAGGTACGTTGTAATTGCACTTAACATCTAAAAAAATGAAACTTCATTAATGTAATAATGGATTAAATTAATAATGGCTCTCAAAATTGAATGATGAAGATACTATACTGAGTGTATCAAATTTCCATCCAAGTTCAAAATACCAAGAGCTGTGAATTTCAAGTCCGTATGGAGCATGTAATTAGAAAATTCCATCAACTATAACATATTTCGAAATACTATTTTTACAACAAATTCAACAAATGTCGATGGTCCGAACATTTTTATCATATTCATTTACCTTGTGATAATTCTGTACGTTCTCAGCACTGAGTACAATTTTATCAATAACAAATCCAGTCTTTTTCGCCTAAAAAATAATTTAATTAACAAAATTTTATTTGCACTGTGTTACAAAAAAATCCATCTTGTCACTGACCTCACTGGTACATCCGATGATCTTTCTCGTTAAAAAATAAATTGGGGAAAATACCAACACAAACCAAACGAAATTTAGTTGCAACATAGTAAACGAGACTCGTCCGAGAGTCAACATCAGGTAAAAGTAAAAAGCTATCGTAGTCTCGATAAACAAACTTGTCACAGCGCCCGCGATAACGCCCTCGGAATAAAAATCGGCAAATTCCATCGCGATCTCAGTCAAATTCAAGTGCAATTGCCTCAGATGTAAAATAAGCTCCCTTCCAATTTTCTCGTTCTCATCGCTCAAGCTGTAAACACTTTTGTTCTTTTTCGTGTCATAAAAATCCGCCAGGGTGCGATTAATAATTTCAAACTTCATTTGAATATTTTGTACCACAAATGCGTACTGGAAGATGAACAGCGAGATCAAAAAATACGCGATCGTGTTGATCGACCCGGAAATTCCAGTGGGAAACATAATAAAATTCTGAACAACGGATATTAGGAATAAAAGCGCATAGATGATTAAAATCGGTAAGGAAAAGTAATTCGGGACAGGCGATTTGTTTAGGATGGAAATTATGATGTGATCGGTGTGCATCAGCTGGTTGATCAGACGGACGAAAATTTTTTGCCGAATGATGTAGATGAGAAAGATAACAGTCATCGACAAAGAACCCAGGATGATTTCGATGTCGTAGATGACACCTATGACTTTGCTGTAAACTGAAACTGTACCTTGGGACACGATCAAAATTTGCACTCGCGTGATGTTTAAAATTATTAATAGCAAGATGTTGTAAACCTTGAAACTAATCGAGGGGGTGAACATTGGTACGGTACCGTTTTTCCGGGACAAAAAATTTGACACCGAACACGTGGCCAGGCCCACGATTTTGTAAAACGCCAACATAGTCAGGGCGTCTGAGATTTTCGGCGAATTGAATCGAACGAAATTCATTTTTGAAAAAGTGAGCGCCAAATGAAAACTGACTGATTTACGATATTTTCCATGCGACTTCTCCGATCGATTGATTGAAATGAAAGTTAAAAGGTATTATTGATTTTTAGGTGACTATGAAAAGTTATTTGCGGATAGAAAAAAAGGATAGATGTAAAATTGTTACCTTGCAAATTCTTGGAAGGTTTTTTGTTAATTAAAAAATTATCCTGTTTGCATTTGTGAGTTATATAATTAGTTTTACACGTCAATAAATTTATGAACACGTGTAAATGAGTATATTGAATTTATTTGTAATACTGTAATGGCAATTGGGATAAATGTGACAATATCGAAATAACAGTCAGAAATTCGTTTTTAATTGGATTTAATATTATTACTTAGGCGGTGTTTTAGTTCTTTTATTTAAAACGTCGGGTACGCACAAGCCACTCTTGAATTGATTTTCAATTTGCTCTTGCACCTTCAATGCGCGCGATGAAAGTGGTCGAGCGTTTTCCTTCATAATTATGTCATTTGAGATTTCCAAATACCCACCACTTTGTGTACTCTTCGACCAATCAAAATGTGTCAAGCCGGTTTTTACATCGAACTCTTCATAACTCGGTTTTCTGCAAAATATTATTTTTCATTTCATCTAATTGTACAATGATCACAGCATGTTACTTTATTGCCTTTTTTTAATCTAAGTATTATTTTTGATTTTTCATTTGTTTTTATTATTTTATTTATAACTTACCCAGTTTTAGCAAAATTAGCTAGCATTTGTACAAGGCGATCCCTCGTTACACAATCCAAATCAGTATTACTAGCTTTGGTTTCGTTTATGGCAGAAAGATGAGGATGTTTCACTTGATTAAAAACATACTGCAAGTCTTCAGAATGTGAGGCGCCTAAAAGAATCTTGTCATAAAATGATATCATGAAACGAAAAACGATGGTTTTGAAAAAAAGTTTTTGCTGTTTGATTTAAATTGTAGAAACTTCCTATACCCTTTGCAGGGCTGATCTTATTCACATAATTGAAGTAGTAGTAGTAAATAGCTTTGGAATGGCCGTACCGCAACATGTATTGATACTTCATGTCTATTGGAGCTATAAACAGATCTTCAGCTACTCCTTGCAACTTCAAAAGTTTCTAAAAAGTAAATTTGAACGACTTTTAAATAAAAAATTTTATTTATGGATGATTTAACAGTTAAAATTTTGCCCTTACAAGTAAGCATAAATATTTATTTCTTTTATTTTCAAAAGGTTTAACAAACAAACTGTCATACTAATTCCAAAAATTTCAAATTCTGCCTAAATTTTTCAATCTTACCTCTCCGTTGAAGAAGTCCCATATATTTTTTCCGAATTCACCAACGAGTTTATTCAATCCATTTAAAATAACTGCAAATGAATATCTCAATAAATTATTCAATTTTTCATTTTAATTTCATTCACTTCGATTTCGTTTCGTTTTTAATGATTAAAAAACTGGCATACTAGCCTTTGGAAACTACGCCGGACTCCAGACTCGTGAAACCCATCATATGTTCGCCTGAATGAATCTGGCCTTTTTGAAAACGCTCTAAGTAACATTCGTCGATGAATTTCTCATTGTCCTTATACTGAACAACTTCAACTGACGGAGCAAAAGCAAATTCAGAACTTTGAACCAACTGAAAATGATGCAACTGACTTAGAGAAGATGTTAGGTAAAAGTATGTACTAAAGTGTGTTTTGTATCAGTTTGTTTCAAACCTGAATTAATTCTCCTAAAACATTTGTTATCAACTTATACACAGGTGCGTCTTGCATAAACGATACAACCTCGTCAATAGAACGTAAAGGTGACTTAGAACATTTTTTAACAAATTTTAAACCTTTTGCTCTGGCAGCTTCATACGTCAGAAATCCCCAGGGACAAAAAACAGAACCACTCATCGCAATCGACCGAGCATATAAACCTGATATTTAAATATTATTAAAAAAGGATATTTTTATAAAAACACAAACGAAAGAATTAATTTTTAAATGTTGAGGATTAAATTTGTATCTTAATTGTGTACCTTGTGACATTTTAGCAATATTATGCAAATCTACTGCAACAGCTCCGGCACTTTGTCCGAATACAGTTACATTATCAGGATCGCCTCCAAATCGTACGATATTTTTTCTTACCCACTTCAATACCAAGTTTTGGTCTTTCAAACCGGCATTTCCTGGCACAAGTTCATGGCCCAAATTCATGAAACCTAATTTTTCAACCAATTCTCAGTAATACATTAAATGATTAATTTTTTTAACTAAAAAAATGAATTCAAACAGATTTTAAAATGCCACACCAAACACTCCTAGACGGTAATTGAAAGTCACTAAAATCACATCCTGGTCAATCAAATAATCAGGTCCGTATGTTTCATTGTTTCCAGATCCTGCAACATATGCTCCGCCATGAATCCATACCATCACAGCTTTCAGAGGTTCTGAGTTCTGAGATTCTGTAAAATTTATCTAACAAAAGTTTAAGCACAGTTAGCCGCTTAAAATTATCAAAATTTATATTTCAGTCTGGAGCATTTGGATGATAAAAATGTCACTTACGACAGGGGTGTAAACGTTTAGAAAAAGACAATCTTCATCTCCACAAAAACGGTTATGGCAAAACTGAGGACATATATCTCCAAATTGAATTGCGTCAAACACATCTGTCCATGGCTTGATTTCTACGGGAGGCTAATGAAAAATTATACAATTTTTGTTTTTTCATATTTGTTGTAAAATGTATGATGAATCAATAAAATTGCAAATTTTTAATTCTGAAAGTGAAGCGCACTTTTAAATAGATGAAAGAAAAAATTACAATTAAAATGTCTAAATTTCAACTTACTAAAAATCGTCGTTCCTTCAGAGGTGGTTCTGCATACGGAATTCCCAAGAAACTTGAGAACGACTTTCCGCTAAGAGCATTTTTTTGATAAAAACCTCTGACAGGTCCACTTTTTGTAACAACAATTTGCGTTAATTCTTGACCGAAACAAACATTTGTGAAGCCAAAATAGATCAAAATTACGTATCCTAATCGTGAGCTCATACTGGCGAGTGATCCTCGAAACAGAAAAAGTGTCCGTCCGCTAGTATATACGTTCATGACATGATGTAGGTATTTTATATATTTCTAACAAACAATTAACGTCAATTACAAAAATATTTGAATAATTCTAATGGAAAGCTAATTTATTATCCATTAAATGGGATTACTCTCAAAGTCACATTTTTTTATTTTAATAAGATGTGACAAATTAACATGTTGAAACAAAACTTTTTCTCACAAAAAATGACTCTGAATGATCGTAAATTTCTTTTTTTATTTTTTCGCCGATTGATGCACATTAATTTTGAAGTCACTGATTTGTGACTTTGCACCAGATAAGATAAAGGTTTGAAAATGCAAAAATTTGACAATCAAATATACCGTTTTTTCATGATAAACAATCGTTTATTTTTACGATAACGCATTTTAATGCATTTCCGTTCAGAATAATGAACCTACTCATACTTGTTTAATTTTGAAAATCAAAATGTTCAACTTTGGAGTTTGTTCCTTTTTCTTGTATTGTATATTTACAAAAAAGGTTCCATCTAAAAGGATACATCCAAAAATATTTCAAAAAGTGTTCAAATAAATTCAATACGCTATTACAATAATTTATCTCGGAATATTTTTATAAAAAAAATGATAATAATAAAATAATAAATAATAATAATGTTAATAAAAAATTTTATATATGACAAATTTTCCTATTGAAAATCATTTTTTCAATGTTACAGAACATTTTATTTGGTATCAGAATTTGTTTCCAATTTTTTCACAATTTAGTCGTACATTTCTTTTATTTTTACAATTTGAAGAAAATCCAACCTCAGTTGAATTTACAACAAAACATACAATTCGGCTGGACACAAGAGATCCCAGGAATAAACGATGGCAGGTGCAAAATGCCAGGATACCTGGGAAGATGGTCAACCGAAACGTAATGTTGAGGCGGGTAAAAGTAATCGCGCTCGTATTGTATATTAAAGATATTTGCTTGGTCCAACGGCCTATTTATCTGAAAATTATCGACGTTCAGTAGACACTGTGCGTCTCGGTGGATGTTCGACCCGCATAAGCTGTGGTTGACGGAAGGTTCCGGGACGTTTGTTGACTCTGAAATCTGCGCCTCGGGAGGGTGGAACGCCGACGAAGCTGCGAATTCGGACGTGTTTTTGTTGAAGTACTCGATCGCTTTGAGCAAATCTTGTCCACACCTTTTCAGGATTAGTTGTAAGACGGATCGTTTTGTGTTTGGAAAAAGGCGAGACAACGTCTGTACCGAAGATTGGGGCACCACTTTGGAGGCGATCTGTGACTCCTCTGATTCTTTTGGTTTATCCTTTGATATCTTAAAAATTAAAACGAAAATTTTGTTTTTTTATATAAATAAAATGTTTGCGTACACTTTGGAAATGATTCCTTATATTTTAGAAACATTAGATTTCCTTTTTATTATGAGCAATTTTGTGTACCTTGTTATTATCGCCGCCTGAAACTCCATTTTCAAAAGTTTTCTCCTCATGATTATTGTGAGACTGCAATATCTTCGACTCCGGCTCGGTAATTCTCATACCAAAAATTTGTCCTTGAGGTAAACGTTCGAGCTTCTCACCGGTCGTTACTTTAGCCATGCTTAAAGCAATGGCATCTTCTGCAGCTTGTTGACGTTTCAGAGCGACCTGAAATTAAAAAAATATATCTTTTAAAATTATAATTTTTTTCAGAATTTTTTATTCAGAAAAAGAGAAATTTAAAATAATGTGATTAAAATGGTATTGTATAACTATTGATATTGATATTGGTGTAATATAACGTGAGATAAATATTTCGATCGAAGGAAATTCAGTTATGATTAAAACTCAAGTATCAAGATGCCTCTCCAAACGAAAATGAAATGCTACACCTCACGTTAATGGATGTAACTTGCCGCATGATTTGTTTAACTTACGTTATAGAGTGTCACAAGTATCAAATATCAGAAACAAAATCATTTGAGTCAATTTATTTTAACTTTGAAAAGTTTAATACAATTGCCAATTGTCGTGTATATTTGTCAAACGCTATTTCAAAATTGCAATTGTGTTTTTATGAATGATATAAAAAAAATAAAAAATGGAATAAAAAAACAACCGTTACAATACTTTTCTACAAACAAATTTAAAATATTCTCAATAAAATAAACGTCAAAAATGTTCACGCAATTTTCGTGACTGAATTCGTGCTTTTATAAATTTGTTCAAAAATTTAAAACTGGTATATTTTTCAATATGTTCTCACCTGCGCGGCCATAACTCTCTGCCGTTCCGAAATAAGTGAACATTTATTGCACATGCACTCTTTGTACCTGCACTGCCTCTTATGTCCGCGTAGCCAAGAAATAAGACCATGATTTCTGCACCGAGCACACTTTGGCTTGCGCTGCTTGAAATCGCCAGCACTGTTAGATTCACTTTGCTTTTTTGATTTTGCGCTCAACATTTTTCAAAAATAAAAACAAAATTGACGACGGATATACTTCTTACTTTTTTTTCTCTCGAATATTTCAACAGAAGCTGGTAATATTTTAAAGGGTGATTCCAGACTGATAATATTCGGTTTCAAAAGACCGATTGAAATACTCGAAGTCTCGATTCTTTTCTTAATTGATTAGATTTTACCGAAGGAGCACACACCATGCGCAAGACACCAGACTTGGATTGGAGAAGACGCGGGGTTTCCACGCCTAGGGGTTGGCTTAGGGATTACTTTTTGTTATCTACTTTTGCGCTATAAAAAACGTAACAAATTTCTCACAAGATAAAAAAAGACAAAAGTAAGAAAACAATGGAAACAAATATACAAAGTTAGAACAACTTTTTTGTATCAAACAACTTCATTGTTGTAAAAAAATAATCTCAAATTTCAAATCTCTTTATTTTTTTAATTTTTAAATTCTTAGAAAAAAAAGTCAATTAAAATTGAAGGGGGATGTGAAAGTCAGTAAAAATTTTTAATTCTAAATCTCTCGTACGTAATTTAGATTCGAACCACGCTTTGGATATTGAACATACGTCAGCGTCCAGAAACAAGTTTAGGAAAACGAAACTGGTGCGGTGTTTTCTTTTGCAGGAGAATAATCTAGTGTAAATGTCTCGCGGCGACCGGTAGGTATCCCTGGCCTTGTTTGCCTCCCCGGCTGAATCTTTTTAACTCGATTAAGACTGTATTGTATTTCGTAGACACTTGTGCTTTATTAACTTTGCGCATAAACAACTTACAGCTTGGATCAAGATTTCAATTAGCACTATAAGTAAAAAAAAATACAAAACTCATCTAGTCTTTCGCTGCTGAAAAGAATACTAAAATTGTCCATTTTTCTAATCCACAAAAAACTTCTTTTTACGTATTAAAACAACTGAAGCTTTGAAGACATTTCGATATAAAATTTAATGCAAAAGTTACACAATACTAGTATAATTTTAATATTTAACTAAATTCACCAAGTTGATTCACCAAGACAATAATTTTCACTGAAAGTTACATCCATCGTTCATTTTCTATTTGTTATGTTTTGTTATGATTTATTTTCCATTTTTAAAAATTATCTACTTCGATGACAACACTTCGAATTTGAAACCGTACTTTTCTAGTGTATTTATCAATGATGTCTGATGAAAAGCAGCACCTGGTGTTAAAACGCCTCCACTGCAAAAAAAAATATAACTTGAATAATAACATGTATTTTTTAACTGTTTAAAAACTTAAAACTAATGACACTAACTTATCGGGCATTTTATTTGACTCGTTTAAGATCGTCAAACCGGATACCAGCAAAGAGACGCAAGTTGCTCCGTAAGCTGGGTCGACTCCTGAGACTTTTGTGATTATTTCCCTAGTCGGGGGGGATGTATGCTTGTCTGTAGGTTCGTCCATTTTTTCTGACCAGCCCAAACCTCGGCATGTGATGGAAAAATAAGTTTTTGCTGAAGATTCTGGACTTGGACCTTCGTGACTTGCAAATCCACCAGAAAGAAATTTCGGGTACTGGAAACAAAATGAATCGGATGATTTTCTAAAGCATTTTTAAAAAAGGATTTGAATTTTTTGAGAAATTAAAAATTTTTTTGTAATTAGTTAATTATTTTCTTTGATATAATTGAATCTGTCTTTACCTTCAGTAATAAATTCCTCCCGCAATTGAAAGTTGAAAGAATCCCGAAAATTCCTGCCACTATCGCTACGGCAAGAAATTGCAAGAAAGATCTAAGGAAAAAGAAAAATTATGATGTGCAATTTTGATTAATTTATTTATAAATTGTGACATCTTACCTAAATGTAACATATGTTTGAATCTGCACGGGTCTTCGGTTTTTCTTATCATACAAAAAATATTGCGTTCCAAGGGCAACGTATCGGTCGGCTCCTGGAAAGATTGTTGACCATCCTGGAGAAACTGGAGTTCTATGAATTAACCTTTCAGAAAAATGACAATAAGAATCAGAATTAAAAAAATTATTTCAAATAAAAAAACGAATCAAAGTGAAATAAAATAAAATGTTCAATTAAAATTAATGAAAAGGTTGTTTCATTTTACTTCGTTCTTAATTTCGGCTCCAATTTCGGTAACTTTTTGGTATACAATTTTCGTTTAATTTCGCGCATCTCATTTCTGTGAGCTACAGCATGGACCGCCGACTCCCAAGTACCGTAGTGAACCACTGCTCCACCCACGCTGCTTGTGTTTCGTGCATTCAAATAAGTTTCGATGCTGTTCAATTCGCCGTCGAACTCTCGTTGGGTGTAGATGATACCAATATCAGTTGGAATGCTGTCAAAACCGCAGGCGCTTATTATGTAAACTCCGGCAAGCTGAGCGGCTTCGTTGTATTCCAGTTGCATTTTTTGCATGTACTATCACACAAATTAAAAAAGAATCTTATTAAATTATAAGAAAAAATTAAAACGTTAGAGGATAATGACAAAATGATTTTCTTAAACTTTTTTTTTAAACAAACTATACCTGCGGTTCCCCACTGACATCAACGTGATGGGTTTTTGTCGCCAAGCATGCTCTTATTACCGGTTCTCCAAAGAACTGATACGGTCCGGAACAATTTACAAGACATCTAGCTCTGGCTGTCATATCCTTGAGAGAAGCCTCATCTGTGAGATCGGCGATGATTATTGGAATGTCAGCTGAAAAAAAAACATTCCAACTAGAATCATAAAATAGATATTTGTGTCAGTAATGTGTTAATAAATATTTAAAGACGGTTTGTTTGTAGTTTTTTTTTTTTTTTTTTTTGTAAAATCCCTCGGTGTTTCCCGGTAAAAAGAAACGTGTTTCCTTAACGTCGTGTTAAGCGTGTACATAACGTGAAACTATTTTTAAACGTGATCGCAGATTACTAAACGAGTTATTCGCATTTTTTTTAATAAAACTTACATCTTCGGAGTTCCAGTTGCGTAATCACGCTCATTAGTTTATGTGAATCAAAATGTAACCATTCTCTGATGCATGCGGTTCGAGTTGAAAAAAAAGTTGAAAGAAAAACAAAATTGAAAACTAAATATAAAAATGGAATTGATGAATATAGCTTTTAAAGAAGTTCGATTTTTTTTCTGATGAGCTTGAGATGAAGAAAATGATTGCCATTAGAGATTTTAATTACCGGATTCCAAGGAAAACTCTTTGATAACATTTTCCAAGGCTTCTCGACGACGACCAGCGATGCCCCAAGTGAAATTAAGATCTTTTGCCAAACGAGTTGCATGCTTAACAGTGAATCTGCCCGTAAATCCAGTTGCTCCGAAGATAACAAGGTCCAGTCGCTTTGAGTCCATCTTTAATACTGGCGCTAGAAAACACGGTCTATTTGCGCGATAATAACTGCGGAGTGTCTTGTTAATCGGCGAGGGAATTTTTTATTAAATAACAAAAAAACATCCATCGTTACACAAGTTGATCTTTATTTCATTGCAGCCTAAGTACAAATTTCATTTCAATTAACATCATTAGTTATTATATACAAGATCCTGTTCAAGGCAAGTACAAAAGTTATCAAATTTATTTAATATAAATACTACAGAATTATAAATACAGAAAAAAATTATACAAAAAATTATATATACCAAATTGGAGAAAATAAATTTACAGCTAATTCAAAATTACAAACTACAAATATCACAATGTACATTTACAATTCAAGAAATTATTCCCTGAATTTGGATTTGATCCTTGCCGGCAGAGGGATTAGGTACAAAACGCTGTTGAGAATAATGAGTCCGACGGAAAAAGCGAGACTGATGAGCAGATTCAAGTCGACGTTGAGCACCTCGGAAATGTTT
Organism: Trissolcus japonicus; assembly: GCA_030522925.1. Taxonomy (NCBI): domain Eukaryota; kingdom Metazoa; phylum Arthropoda; class Insecta; order Hymenoptera; family Scelionidae; genus Trissolcus; species Trissolcus japonicus. The sequence goes on along the minus strand of JAPYZS010000280.1, from coordinate 70,893 downwards.
TCTCCCTCCCTGGTGAATCTCTCGATGAGATAAGTCTTGCCGTCGGGATACCGGCAGAGTTCCGCAACTCCTGGACAGGGCACGGTTTCGTTGTAAGGAAGGTTGGAGAAGGCAGGCGTGTCCATGGCCAGTTGGTTGAGAGCCAACGAGACGTATCTCGTCGGCAGCGCCAGAGAAACCGCTGCAAGCCAGTTCGGCAGCGTTCTCAGGCTTCTGACGCCCCCGGAAGCAATAACAAGAGACAATAGAGCCATATAAAGTACCGCAGTCGCGCCTATTAGAGGCCTCTTTACGACCATCAGAACCGCGACTGTGACCTGCTCCGCGGCTACGTAACTCGCCCACAAGACGCCGGTTGCGTAAGCCCAAGATGAAAAATCAAGTTCCAGGATCGGAGTCAAGATGCTGATGGATATCACTGTCGAGACGAAGCTCAAGGGCAGGCTCAGCAGGGCGTAGGCTGTGAGAAAGGTCGCGCCGCTGTAGAGGCCCTCGCGTTTCTCCTGGTAGTATCGCATGCGAAACCCCGGGACTGAAAATTTAATTGGGTTTTGATGAACAATTATGATAATGTTTTCGGTTCATTCTTTTTTATGATGAAAAATGTTAATTGGCTTGCTTACAGAGCAAGGAAGTAGTGGCGATACCGATGATGTAGAACAAAGCGAGGACGTTGAAAACTAAGCCTCTGGTTTGTAAAAATATCCTTGTTTGCAGAAGGCTGGAGTGGGCGTAAAGTATACTCAGCAGCGCAACGGAGAATGGCAGGAGAAGAATTCGTGCAGCAAAATGACCCATGCCGTACTTGTTGAAGGCAAATGTGGCTGTCATGCTGCGACTAAACAAAAATTTATAACTCAATACTTTTTTATACTGCTAAACATTTCTTCTCTTTTATCATTATTTTTTTATAATTGATTGATAATTTTGATTTTATGATAACCATAACAAGTACCAGTATAAAGCTAACAAAGTAGAAAAACATCCCGGCTTAATTCCACGTCCCAAGCCTTTGAAAAGATGATCCATAGGCAGCTCCTTATGGTTCGCAGTGCCCTGTGGGATGTCCTTAAGATAAGCACCACCCTCAGCCTTGAACTTGTCAACCAACACTGAAATCTGCTGATTGGACTCCAAAAAGCGTTCCCTCGACCGACGATCGACCGTGGATAAGCACACTGCAACATAATTGAAAACCATTAAAAATAACGCCCAAATTACTGGCTTGCTACGCAACAGATTGATGATGATTAAATCAATTTGCTCCGGACAAAGAAGATCAGCCGATAATCACCGATCCGTGGCTAACGGTTCGGTAATAAAACTGCGCTTCAAACTGTTCTGAAAACTGCATCTGAACAATCCAGAACAAATTTACAATCTCTTGAACTTTGTTTTTTTTTTTTTTTTTCACTTTTGTGATTCTTACAATAGTACATCAGCGGGTTCTCCAGCTCAGGACACGGGAATCCGATATAAGTGAAGTAATCCAGCATGCTTCTGGTTGGCCCCGAGTAGACCACAGCTCCCAGGCACAAAAGTGCAACTCGGCTCACGAAAGGCAGCACGTCTGACCTTGGGGTCTCCATCGTCAGGACAACGATGGAACCTCGTCTGGTAACGTATGACCAAAGCATCGAGATGATGAGGTAGGTGTTCAGAGGATCGGTGTCCCAGGTGGGCTCGTCCAACAGGATCAGCATCGGATCCTTGGCAAGCTGGACGCCCAGCATCAACCGCCGGTACTCTGGCCGGGTGAGGTCGCTCACGCTCCGGTTCGCCACTTGGGACAGCGCCAGGTCCGCCAGGGTCTGCCGGACCCGGGCCTCCCGGTTGCTCAGGTTGGCCAACCACGTGGCGTAGGTGAGAGTTTGGCGCACCGTCAAACTTGGTAACAGGTGGCAGCGGTGGGTCACGTAGCCGCCGAACCGTCTGAACATCTCGGCACTCAGCAGGGTTCCGTTCAAGGTCACACGACCCCGGGTCTCACCCAGTGCACGACCAGCTGCGAGAAAGAAAATGCAAGATGATTTTGAAAACAGTTTATTCTAATTTTGAATGGGTTGTAATTTTGTATCCTGTAATTTTGTATCTTGTAATTTTGTATTATGTAATGTTTGTGTCATGTAATTTAGTATCTTGTAATTTTTTTTTCTTTCGTTCACTTTCTTGAACCAGTAAACCATCTTCATCTCTGTGAATGATAAAATTAGAATGCAGCTTTACAGTTCACCGTTAATTTCGCACTTAATCAGATTTCCTAAGTAGAAACATGCATTAAATGCAAAAAAAACAAGCAAGTAAGTGCGAAAGTCGTTTATAACGGGGCAAGATGGCCAAGACACAATATGCAAAACGTTATCATGAAAAACGGTGTTTCAAGGAAGCCGTAAAGAAAGGCGGTTGTAAAAAGCAAATGATTTTGGCACTGTGGGGAGCAAGTGGAAGAGAATGGTTGATATACCGATGATGTCTAGGAGTGCTCGTTTGCCGGACCCCTTCGAGCCCAAGATCGCAAGGACCTCGCCTCCGTGCACTCTTGCGGAAACATCCTTCAAAACTGCAGTCGGCTCCGACCTTGAAAGACAGTTCCTTTCGATGGGGACCGATGTTGTGTGGTAGACACTGGAGATGTCCAGGATGCAATCCATCGTAGACATTTCTTATTTCCTATTTGTTATTCTGTACATCAATATAAAAATTATAATTAATTTTTAAATCTTAAATTATTAATTAACAAATCTTTTTTACATTTGAATTCGATTTAAATTTGAATCCGATTCGATTTTCAATATGATATATGGCATCATATATGAGGCATACATTTTAATGATGGAGACACAGAAATATTTGTTTGGGAAAGTGTAAAAATAAAGTATTTTGCATTTTAATGATCCTGAAATCGAGACAGACAATGAAATGAAATTAAAACTAATTATATCAGTTTTAATTTTCTAATTCATTCGTACTTACAGTACTCGTGACACTTTCTCGGGTTTATAGGGCAGCCAAGTCACATCATTCTTCTCCAAAGATGCTACGCACGTTTGGGAATCGCATGGTACGGCGCGGCTGTATCGAAAAATAAAATGAAAACAGGTGTAATTAAAGCGCACAACTAATTGGCAGGCGTGTGCCCTTATGCGAACTCTTATCTAGTCATTTTCTCACTGTGGATATAAAAGAGGGATCAATTTATTTATTCAAGTAGGCCCCCCTCTGAGGCATTCAATCAAGTGGATTTCAAAAGGACGGAATAATTCATCAGACTTTCTGAGTTAATTCCATCTGACGCTTTTGTTTTCAATTCATATCGAGATTTCGTTTGACAATTTAACGGGCCCGGGGGGCGATTCCAGTTGGAAACGTTATTTCCGAACGCTGTCGAAACGGTATCTTCGCATAAATCAGTCCCGCTCATTTGTCACCGCTCGTGTACATTACTTTGTAGGAGACGAAAAGGAGACGAAAAAAATAAAATTTCACCTGTTCGACTTCCAAAGTCAAACGTCTGATTCTTCCGAGTCAACCTGCGTGCACCTTATTCCGTTTCCCTTTTTCGAGAGAATAAAATTGTTCTCTAGTATTCCGTGCTCGGTCGTAAAACATGATAATCTTAATGACTTTTCTTTCTCGGTTCTTTTATGAATGAACACTTTTAAGTTTCCCAAAAAAGTGTGCCGTGGACAGGTCAACGGCATTTCCGTTAATGTAATAAGCTCTTACAATCTGTGATCAGTTTTACTGTCGTGGTTCTGATTTTTTTTTTTTTTTTTTTTTTTTTTCATAATCATTTTAATTGCTCGGTCGTAAATTAAACGTAACTCGGAGAGGTTTAATTCGTTTTTGTTTTTTTTTTTGTTCTGAAGAAAGGACGCGTTACCAAACTTCGACACACATCTGGAGCGGAACCATTTGCAAAATTAACTTTACATAACAATTGAGCAAAACGTTGTAACAATTTTTCCCATCGAGTGAACTTTATAATTTATTATTTACGAGCTCTTCGGTGTTATATAATGCACAGGCGCGATTTCGTTGAAACGAAGACAGCTTTATTTTGTTCAAACTTGTAACTTTTTTTTTGTTCCAAACTGAAATTAATTTAAGGTTCATAATTTGTTGCTCAATACGTGAATAAATTTCGACATCCTTAGAAACATTTTCATTTCTTAATCCTACCACAATTTTTCAAGGACAACATTATTCCTCTCTCGTGTTTCACTACAATTCGGGTACCTACTAAATTATCTTCTGTCAAACAAAACCTTTACCCCAACTAAAATTTGACCCCTCAAAGTCTTGAGGGCGTTTTTTTCTTTTTTTTTTTTTTTTATTAAGTTAAAAGAATGTTTACTTGCTGAAAAATTTTCCCGATAAAAAAAATTGGCAGTAGTAATACAAAAAGGTTTACCTTGATTATCGTTTGCGAATGAGGAGTCGGACCGTCGAGCCATGTGCGAAAGAAAGAAACCGAATTGAGCGCGAAGCAACGCCAAAAAATGGTCGTGCAGGACTGAAGGCCTGGAAGATTTTAACGCTCGGCGTCGTGAGTCAGCGTTGCTTGGAAGCCGGAGCTCGACATCCAAAGGTGAATGTCTTCCTTGAGGTACGAGTGGGGGGAGCCAAAGGAAAACCGCGGGCAAGGGGGAACCGAAACGTGAGCATGGAACTTGGAAGCCAGGCACATTTCAAGGAGTCGAGACTGACCGATCGCGAGCCGCATACCGATGCTTCCAAATTCCCGTGCAAGTGGTACGTTTTACGCTGCCAAGACTCCGACGAGTGGTGCCGATTGGTAGCGACCGCGCGATCTGTGTTCTCCGGTCTTGGGGAAAAAGGAAAAAAAGAAGGAAAAAAAATTTTTTTTTCTTGTTTTCGAAGTTGTCGGTGCTGCGCTTTTTCGGTTTCGCGCCAGTTGAGGATGAACGCGAGGGAGTACGCTGCGCTTGGATGAGAGAGGAGTTTTGCATCGGTGGTGAGTTTTCGGGGTGAATGATCTCGGTGGACGGTGTCCTGCGATGGAGCTTATCATAAGCCCGTAATTATGCGTAGCGTAATAAATCATTAGAGGCCTCTTTAAGTTATGCCACGCTCGGCTCAGCCAGGATACGCGCACTTCCACCTTCAATTGTGAAAGCGGTGCCGTGCCGATGGAAACAAGCGTGGCGTTGTGAGGAACGCTCGCCTATCGTAGGGGTCAACTCGGGGTAGGCCCCTTTAAACCATCACTTAAACCTAACATACAATTTACTTCATCTTTTTTCATTTATTTTTTTGTTTTGTTTTATTTTATTTATTTGTTAATATTTTTGTAAAAGTCAAAGTTAAAATTAACTTTTTTTTATCATTAAAATTAACTTCATTAAATCAAGACAATGTAAGTTCATTTGCTATCGTGACAAAAAAAGGAATTTATCATTTTTATTGATAATGAAAAATATAGAATTTATACAATTTGTACAATATTTTTTTATGGACAGATTTGGAAATACAATACTTAGACTTTTAGGATGAGAAACAAATCATGAAGAATAATTGTCGCTCGTATATATACTGTTTTGGAAAGTTGAGCCGTTAAATGTTTTATTCATAAGTCAATCTCAAGCTAATGCGATAATTTGTAAATGGGGAATTTTTGTTAGTGGAATAAAAATGTGAATAAATTAAATCATCGATCATAATTTTAAAAAATTATAAATTCTAGTTCGATAATAAGTGTTTTCGTAAATGTTTCGAATTGTGCAAGGTTTAGGCAAGTAATATATTTTTTTTTACATGTTTTTAAATTCACTATGATTGGAAATTGAACAACATTTGGGAATGTAAATTTTTCTTAAAAAATCTTAATTTTTATTTAAATTTGTGTTTATTTTTTTTAGTTTTTAATTATTTAATCTTTTATCAAATGTTCTGACTTTAATTATTTATTATTTTCCATTTGAAAATACAAGAAAAATATGTCCCTTGTGTAAATAGCATATTAGCATTACTCGGAACCTAACCCGTGTAATATGTACGGTGCACATCGGAGCATCAACCTGCTATAATATCTAATCAACATTCAACGCATGCTTTGCACTTCGTAATGACAATTTGTAAATGTTAATAAAACTTCAACCAAGAGTTAAATAGGTTTACACAATTTTGTTATCAAAACATATCATTATATCAAGTTTGCATACCGAAAAAAAAGAAAATCAAATATAATAATCTTAAACTGTAAATTAATTGCACAGGAAAGTGATTTTAAAAAATTAATAGGTTTTATTTCATGGATTGTAATTTAAAACCCAAGGCAAAGGTGTAATGAGCACATTGTATGTTTGTTGATTATTTTTCAGATAAATTTTTTCGAATTGAAAATCAATCGTTTGAGGCGCATTTTATTGTAATCTTTTTTATTTTTCAATATGAAATCTTGTTTTAATTATTCCCGTCTTTCCTACGGACGTTCATAATCCTCTTTCTGTTCTTCACCCGCGAGTGAATTAAAATTCCATTTCACCAGGGAACAACGATAACTTAACATACAAACGTACTTTTGTTTTCGCCAATTAATTATTTATAATCCTCGTTTGTGCTCGCGGTTTTAAAAAATAACCATGATTAAAAATAACTCCTATTCATCTCATCGCACAGGACTATAATTAACGCAACATTTAATGTAATAAATGACGCGCAACACCTTGTAAACGTCAAACATTGTGTGCGCAATGATTAAACCCCATGATTTATCACATTCGGAAATTTAAAACGAATCACTGCTTTCGATCAGTTCATCTGTTGCCGCTCGTTTCTTTTCTTGTTTTTATTCATAATGACTATATTTCCATCTGTTTTGAAATTATATTTGCAAAGTTGAAAAAAATAAATCCTCAATTATGCAACTGGCGTTTCTAAGCTGAACCGTAAAGCAAATCGTTTGTTTCAATTTTTTTTCTTGGGTTACAAAAATTAAACAACGTGATCATCGTGTAATTGGATTTGCCAAAAAAATTGTTCGTTGAGGATATTCTGTTCACAATTGAAAAGTAAACAAAAAGTGAAAAAATTAAAATCGCTATCGTTACCGAAGCTGCGGGCTCTAAGAGCAGTTACAACTTTTTCCAAAACCAACGGGACACGGTTACGGAACGCGGGCAAAAACCATGCGATTATATTCTAATGATTTTTTTTCACTTCTTTTAATTTTAACTCATCGTGAGGATAAACTGCGGGCTGCTAAAATCCGGACCAGAACCAGTTGTACCGTAATTACTCGCGTGATGCAACGAAAAGAGAGAGAGAGCCATATGGATGATTGATTTCCTTGAAAGCAGTGAATGTTGTTCGCCTGATGATACCTCGTACATTCCGGGCATAGCTTTTTTCTGCTTCACACCGTGGACATGAAATTTACAAAACTGAAAATTCGGCTAGAACAGCATTAAATTTGAATGTTGAATTTGAATCTTAAATTCAATAAAGTCAATAAAAATATAAAAATGCAACCTTTCAACCTCGATTATACTTCGTAAACCTCAGGAGATTTGTATACGTGACATATTACTTTCGAACTTGACATGATTTTAGCGCAAAAGAAAAAAAAATTCACCGAAATGAATTTCACGGACAGTGAAAATGTTATGTGAAATGCTGTTCCCATATCTTTATTGTCCAAAGACAATAAGGATGAGCTCTCTCGTCAAACAATTATGCGATCTCTTATTTTAATGTCGTTTCACGCAAAAGTATACATTCAATTACACGACACATTCGATATTTTTAGGTCATTTTACTTTTCAAAAAAAAATCAACCAATTAAAAAATATGAAAAATGAAAACTAGGAAATAAAATGTTCATTTATAAGTGAAAAATTAAGTTTGTTTATTTTTTCGAAACTTGTAAATTGGTATTACAAAAATTTGCTCGCATTTTTCAGAAGTTAAGAAATCATGGGGTCGGAATCGTGGGAACTGGAGAGGAGGTATTCGGTGCCGGGAGCTCTGGATACTCGGGGCCTTGAACCACCTGCCAGCGAGGATCTACATGCATGGTCAATTTACCGGTAAGCCATCAAACAAAAGGCAAAGTGTTCGCTTGGTATCGACTGTTGCAAATCTGTAAGCCCCCGCAATTCGCCAGTTCATTACTCAGCTAACTACTGACACCGCCACACCACTTTATTAAGAAACAAATCTTGCGTGGCCGTCTCGATTAAAACAGTCATTTCTCCAACAACTTACAACTGGAACGCGCCTTTTTCTCTCTCCTCTCTTTCAATCCAGCGAAAAACTGGAAGGTCGCGCTATACGGAACCAGGTCAACGGTGCTCTAATGATCCCGAGCGATATTGAATTTTAAATTTTATTACCCCGCTACTGTTCTTTGCTCCAGTTGTAAATGAATTTTCATCTTGAAAAGTAAAAAAAAAAAGAAACAAATTGTTGAGATCGAATCTCATTATTGATACTAAACCATGTTTCCTAGATTCTAAAAATGATTGATTGGAACAGGATAAATATCCTTAGGCCAGCTCCAATTCCATCTTGAATAACAGCCAAGAATAAATATCCTTAGAAGAAAATTATTCTAGGATTAAAACCGAAACTTAAAATTTCAATTCAATTTGATTTCGCAGCCAAAATCTAAACTCGGACTTCACGGACTCGGCCCTGGGCTCAGCGGAGAAGTCTCCACTGCCCTACGGGAACTTCCAGCTCCGTGATTCGACTGTGCAAAGCATCCTCAAACACCCTCGGTACGGTCCCAGGAGTCCCCTTGCAAACAACTCGTACACTTATCTGAAGTTCGGTCTGCCCCGAGTGCTGCCTCCCTCGCGGATGCGCGATGGCTCGAGCGGTTACGACTCGAGTGACGAGGGCAGGCGGGTGTCCAACGGTCCCCAGCCGAGCTCGGCGATGCGGCCCGCTAGGAGCGATCCGGATTTCCGACACGTGCACATCCCCAGCCGGGAGCACCAGGCGCACTCCCAACTCATAGTCAAAGAGAATGCCAGACTGAGAAGCGTAAGTGAGGCGAACCTGCTGCACGCCGCCAAGGCCACCAGGAGACACAGCATCGCGCCGATGGATCCTGGGTACACCCAAGGTGCCATCGGGTTCGACAACTTTTACAACCCACCAAGACCGCTCTCCTGTGCGCAACACCCGCACCTGCAACTACGAGAGGTCGAGACAGTCGGGTCATCTGGGAAGGCGCCTGTGCTGAGAGGAGTTTCCTTCGAAGCGGGTGCTACCGATCTCCTGGCAGTGATGGCTACTACGGAGAAGGAGGGTACGCTGGTATTAAAAGTGATTGCGGGGAGGAAAAGGATCAAGAAAGGGGATATTATCCTGAATGGTAGACCTGTTACTGCCAAGACTCTTAGGTGAGTTCATCAACTTAAACTACAGTTAGGAAGACCCAGATTGTTCCTTAATGAGTAGACTCACGATTCCTTTGGTTGTAGTGAAGAAAGTAAAATGTAATTTAATTTAAAAAATTAAGTTTAAATAATCTGAAGGATATGAAATGTATCAAGGTACATTATTAATTATTTGTTCATCTTAGGTCAAGAGTGGCTTACCTCCCAGCAGAAAACGGTCTGAGTCCCAACCTGACCACTCAGCAAACTCTGAGCTTCTACAAGCTTCTGAGAGGAGGACGAGGGGTGTCTCGACTGCACGCTGATGTGATAATCCAGGACCTCGGCTTAGAAGCAACGAAACACTGCCTGGTCAGTTCTCTGACGACCTCCGAGGTCAGGAGACTGGCCCTGGCGTGTCGTCTGCTGGAAGACTCGCACATCCTGGCGTTAGACAGACCCACCTACGGGTTGGACATCTTTGATGCCTTCTTTTTGATTGAGTACTTGAGACAATGGGCCAACAGAAGTCAGCGTCTGATCGTGCTGACCTTGCATCCACCGACGTATGAAATTTTGACGATGGTCTCAAAGGTCGCCTTGGTGTCTCAAGGAAGGATCATGTTCTCTGGTCCAAGATGTGATATGCTGCCCTACTTCACCGTCGCGGAATTTCCTTGTCCACCTTTTAAAAATCCCTCAGACTATTACCGTAAGTGTCTTTGAACAGTGTTCATACGATGATTAAAGAACGGTCATAAGTTTGATTGCTCTTTCAGTTGACCTTGTTACCCTCGATGACCTGTCAGCCGAAGCCATGTTGGAATCGTCACAACGGATCGACCACCTGGCAGAACTAGCCCGAGCACGACTACCACCTCTCAGCGATCCAGGACCACCTGGTCCCCTTCCCCCTGCCATCTCCACTCCCAACCTCTTCTTCGAGATCTACGGACTGTTATTGAAAATCCTCATCTACAGCCAGCCCTGGTCGCTGACCACTCTTTTACAAAAAATATCCATCTCCGCTTCCATAAGTATCATCCTCGGTGCTGTCTTCTGGGATGTAGCCAGCGACAATAAACTCCACTTGAAGGACCGGATAGGATTCTATTACAGCAGTCTGGGAATACTCTTCTGGCCACTTAGTCTCATCGCGATCCATGAGATTATCAAAAACAGGCCACACGTTGAAAGGGAGATCAGAGATGGACTCTATGGGAGACTCGTTTACATAATTGTCGAGGTGAAAGATCTGAGTCTGCTTTATTTTTCCTTCTTTTTTCCTTTCTCCCCTTGCAAAAGTTGTATTAATCTTTCTATTTTTAACAGCTCATCTGCAGTACACTCTCCTGGTCCATCGTCTTCCTCGCCTATTTAGCACCAGCTTTTGCAATGTCGGGTCTCCACCTGGCTCCAGAAGAGAACTTGATGTCACTCTGGAAATACCTGGGTATAGGACTACTCTACCTCATAGTACAACACCTAACCTACGTCTTCATAACTCATCTCAGCAAATGGGCCTTCCTCGCTGCTCTCTTTTCTGGCCTGATAATCGGCGAGATGACCCTCGCCAGCGGGCTCACACTCCACTTAGAGAACTTGCCGGTCTGGTACAGAAGCATCTCGCCTCTCAGGTGGACCCTGTCTTATTTACTGCCTCAGGTCCACGGCGCAGAAGCTTCTCACAAGCTGTCGAACTGCAAGGCAAAGCAGATCCAGAAACAGGAGATCATCATAGCTGGCTGCGATCCACAGGAAGGAGTTTTAGCTCTCAGGGAGATCGCCCTGCAGGAGTACGATTCCAGAGCGATCATCTGGCTAGGTATCTGTGCTGGGGTACTATCTGTTTTAACAATCTTGGCATTTCTGCTGGTCAAGTATAAGAATCCTAAAAGACCACGAAGTGCGCCCAACAAGCCTTAAGTCACGACTGGTCTCGGGTTGCAGTTTGCTCAAATGGCATTACGGTAGAGCTCTGAGATTAATTTATTTTATAATCGATTGTGTGTGAGTGTTTTGTTAATAAATTGATACATTCAATTAATCGATTATTAGATATATCATTTGAATTATTTATTTCGAAATCAACTAATTGATGTGTCGTCAAATGTATCGATTAATTAATTGTATCGATAAATTTATAGAATAATTAATCGGTCGATTAAAATAATCATCTATTCGCAGAGCCTTACTTCATGGGACTGGAAGTGACTTAAAAGTTTACAAGTTGTTGTATTTATGATGCTTTACGCTGTTATGATAAAAGTTAAAAAATTTATTGGTGAAGAAATGTTTGTTTGTACGAACGTTGAGATAAACAAAATATGAATTTGATGTAGAGCCCGTGAATCCGGTTCTTGGATAAACTTTGTACTATTTTTATATTTTTATAAAAAGAGAATTACGTAATACGAATGTTTTTCTTTTTATCCAGGATAGTTGTCGATTTAGAATTTACGATTTTAACATTTAGTTCAGATAGTTTTAAATGTCGCGATGAAATTGTATGCAACGTTATTATGTTTTCCAAGTTTTATTTGGAAAATAATTTGTAAGTTTATGAGACGTGCAGTTCGCAGGTTCGCGCGAGAGTGCAATAACGTTTGAATGTATGTACATAATTGAAATAAAAATTTCATCCATTTCACGACGTGCGTTAAAAATCATGTGGTTGGAATACGAAATGATAGTGTGAACAGACAAAACCCATGTTTTAATTAACATATTTTATTTCATTGATTCACCATCCCTACGTTGTCAATTAACATTGATTAAGTAAATCATTTTCATCAACATTTATCAATGAAATGATTCCGATTAACATTGATCACGATAGTTGTGTGAGTCGTTACGTTACTTGTTAATACACATAGAGTTGTTCAATAACTTGTCTCGATTTACAATAAAACTTTTGTTTAACATATATTGGTAGGATAATCTTTTATTCTCTCGCCATTAAACGGTTTGTTATGTGAAATAGTTTAAAAATTATATACGTGGCCCGGAGAAAAAATCCACTCCCAAGTTTTCAACATTCAACGAGATTTCAATTTTTCGGCGACACGTTGAGACGCTGAAAATAAATGTTGGCAAGTGGATTCATCCTCGATCTCGGACGACCGATACAACAGCCTCGTAGTATGTGCCTTTACATAGACTGTTAAAAAAAATATTTATGATAAGGCTAAAGCAATTGATCTGTATAGAAATATTTGCACTGCCTATAATAGATGTGTCGCGTTTCTCCAAGTGTTGTACACATCTAAATCATTTTGTTTTACTCTTTTACATCCGCCTAGACTAAAATTCATTAAAACTATCTCAGCCGTGAGTTACAGTCTGAAAACGAAGTCATTTTTTTGTTCACTGTAATATATTTATATATATATATTTATATAAAATATGTACCATCTTCATTTGTTTTAAGTCGAATAAATCAGCGAGAGCTCTGTCGATTTTTACAAAATATATCCAGTTATTTACATACACGTTTCTATTATCTTCAATTAAAGAAAAGAAGACTACCATTCCCTTTTATTGTTCAGGTTTTTATTCTTAGTTGAATTGTTAGAAAGGATTTTTCATCAACGCTTAAAATCAAAAGAGCTTAATTTCATCCGACTCTTTTCTTAGCATCAAATATTTATACAAATTTCGAATTGACCTATTCAACAATTTTGATTTCAAGCGCATTCATATCATTTTCCACTTACCAATCGGTTTTGTTCGTGTAATTATAACTTTGTACATTCAAGTTCACAATTTTATTCTTTCATGCATTTCAGTTACGTGAAGATCAAAATAGCGGCGAAAGGAAGCTCAAGATCAGGTACTGATCAACGTAATTACAAAAGTAAAATGTTTTGTTTTCATCTGAGGTCATCTCGGCACGAACGAACTTGGAAGTTAGAGATACAAAACAGAGTTTCAGTAATACAAAAAGGAATTATACAAAGCCTTGTTTTTTTTTTTTTTTTTTTTAAGTCGTACCTAGTCGGAGGGAGAACCAATGGCTTTTTCACTTACATCGTTACAATATCTTTTTTGGGTGGAATACGTTCGATTCAGAAAAGTCTTTAGAATGATGAAAGTCAAAAGTTTCACTCAAAATGAAATTCAGCAACCTTTTTCATTCAAACGAACTTTGGGGCTTGTGAAAATAAACGCAAAGATTAAACATTTGGCTAGGTAAATCGCGGATGGAAACGTCGAAGTATGTACAGTGTCCAAGTAAAAAATGAATACAAAAGTACAGCTAAAGAGGAGTCGCCGGGTACAAATCGTGAGGCTGGATTGACATCGAAATTTTGATAAAAGTTGCGAAATTGCACTTTCACTTGCAATTACAGTTTGCAAACAATGTAAGTCGAGAGAACTTGACGATTACTACTTACTTATGCTCGCCAGTTAATTTGCACTTGTCAGTTTATACACCTATATACATCGTACAACGCTAATTCTAAAGACTTTCAACTTTTAATTTCTGTTTTTTTTTCTTTCTTTCTTTTATTTTTCGTACGAATCAAAGAAACACGTTCACTTATTCGTACGATTACGATATGTCCGATGACACTTACTTATCTTTACGCTTATTGAGCATTATAGAATTTTTTTTCTTCACTTTATATTCTCAAAATAAATGTTAAGACTGCTTGTCTGTGTCTTTTGTTTAGATTTATTTTTATAACACGCGTCATCAGGCATTTGTGTCAGGTTAACAAGAGTATACGATTTGAAAAAAATGTCCCCTTCTTTCAATCACCCAAAAACAGTTCGTTTTACATTTACTTTTTTATGTACTCAAAAATCAAAACACATTCTGTGTACAAGTCTTTATTATGACCTTGTATAACTAATAATGACGGAACAAGATAGCACATCTTATAAAAAGAAACAAACTTAGATACTAAGAAATGTAAAATTTGTGTATCTCCTATTTCTGCATTTCTTTTATTAATATAATTATCAAATTCATCATAAAACAAATTATAGATACAAATTATAAATCGCATTGTATTGAGAGGAACTTTTTTCTCTAAAAATATTATTATTCCATTACCAAAGGATAAACCAATTTAGGTATTTGACAGTCTGGCAGAAAAATACCAAATATAAATATGTAAATTATTAAATTAATCGTAGCGTCTCGAAATATAATTTTAAATAGTGCATAAAAATTCAACGCAGAAAAGTTCGCGTGCAATGTAAGGTACAGATACGAAAATAATTTTATTTTCTTGTGCGCAAAGAAAAGACAATTTCTTAGTCATTTGATTTTAAACAATGAAGGTATAAAATTCTAGACAACAAAATTCCTCTCCGGCAACATTGACAATTTTTTCTTACGTCTCCGTACAAGAGAACCAGTCAATTTTTACATAAAAGACGTCGAATTATCCATTAACAGAACTATACGCTCGACTAAACTCAAACTCTTAGTAAAAATCAGTATAAAAAAATAAATAACCGTTTGCAGATCGCGCTCGATCGTCAGTATTAATGTCTTTTCAAAAAGGATTGAACTTATCACTCAAAAGAATTAATTGCAAAAGTATTGATCGACACTTGGCTTTATATCATTTGCGCCAAATTTGCCTTTCCTTATCACCGACATGACATTTGTACAACTTTTTAATATATCATTTGTGTCAATAAAATTATATTATTTGCGCCAAAAAAAATTATTTCGTTTTCACTACGTTTGTAATTTTTATGCTTTTATACTATCAATTTTTACAAAAATTGCCCATTGATTTTTCCAACGAGATGCTTTTTTATATTTAGTTAAAATATTAAAAAAATAACTTTGTGGCACGTATGATATATTTTTTGGCTCAAATGATATAGAGATAACAGCATTTTGGCGCAACTGATGATCACCACAACACTCGACTTGCTTCGTCCCCGAACGATTGCCACTATGTCTTGTAGATACGATGAAAAAAGTCGGTGTACGCACTTAATGTACAATACGATCTGAGACGCAAACCGCTATTTTTATTGATAAAATTATATTTATGCGTTTAAACAAATTGGTGGTTTGTTACGTTTGTGAAGGGTTTAACAGTAATATAGATTCATATACAAGTTGACATTAACGAGTTTCTGGTACCCGTTGATATTAATTCAATCAGTTGACTGAACTGATTGGCAATTATTTTTAACTTTTGTTAAAATGATTTTATCCGATAAAAGAATCTAACTCTTTTTAATTTCATACAACCTTTTAATTACAATCACGATAAAAAAAAGTGTCGTAAAATCTAAGTAACAAGAATTGTGACATTTGTTTGATATTTGTTTTATTTTGAATTATAAAATATTGATTATTTAAGCGTTTACAATATTGATTATCAAATAATAATCGAATAGAATTGATGACTAAAAAATTATCGGCATCATCGTCATCAGATGTCGATGTCAATTTTCTACTAAGAAATATAAAAACCTCTGTATCCATAGTAAGCTCTGATTGAACAAGATCTCATTGTACCTGAAGACCCAGTCAGCAGGAAATATACGAAACACAATTCGTCAATATTCATCAATAAATTGAAGGCAAATCAGATAGGAAAGCACAACTGGATAACTTGGTAATTAAACGTTTAAAATTTGATTCAAAATTTGATATATATTAAAATTCGATTTGTATATCTTACAATCGACAACTTAATATTAAAAATAATATTTTTATGCAGATCCATTTCTGTACTCTCAGGGTACACGACGTACGTCAAGAAGTTTGCAGTTCATGCAGTGTCTTATAAAAACAACTATAGCTTGTGATTTATTATCCATACATTATTATTATTATTATTAATTTGAATTCTTTACAAGATCGTCAATCTGAAATTGTATCCAATCAAATAATTTGTTTTACAAAACAGGACCCAGAAACTCGGTAACAAAATTGGGTTCAAAATTTGAAGGAAGCAACTAGGTTTAATGGCAACAGTGAACACAGAACAGAGACGCGGAGAGGTCGATGGATACATGGAGAAGAAAAGTTCATATAAATATCTCTGAAAATGACCCAATGAAGTTCACTGAACGATTCACATCACGCGATGTGCACAAGACAACATTTCAGTAACTTTCATCAAAATTTCAATATTGTTGGCATTTCATCACAAAGTGGCTGTTTAATATTTATGTACGAACAGTTCAGTAATTTTGTCTGAGAAAAAAGAATTAGTCTACGCCTTACTGTACTGTTCAGTAATTTTTTTGCAAAAATTCAGTATTTTTTTTTTCTCCATGTAAGACCTACGGGAGGGACCTAGAATTTGTACTGGGTCCCTCCGGGCGTGTCTCATTCGGCCGGCGTGCCGGCAGTCCATCGGTCGAACTCGATGCCAGAGTCCGGACTGAGGCCGAGGTCGAGCGGGCTCAGGAACGTGGAGCCCGAGCAGCTGCAGGGCGCGCCGGTGCGGCACGTGCCGATGCACTTGAGCTCGTTTACCTTCTCGCGATCCTTGAGTTCGCGCTCGAACCGATACAGCTGCTCCATGAAGTGGAAGTTGGGCGCGATGTTGGACTTGCGGCTACGCACCAGGTTGAACGCGTCGTTCAGGCTCAGGCTGCACTTGTGCATGAGGTAGGCCACGGTTATCGTCACCGATCGTGACACACCTGCCAGACAGTGCACCAGCACTCCCTTGTCCGAGCTTCGGGCTTCCTCTGTAATTGAAAATTGAAAATTATTGATACCCGTCAACGTTATCAACACAAAATGCCAAATCAATTAACATTGAATGTCATTTCAATTTGAAACTGTATTGAAAATGAGAGACTTTCAGTCAAGTACGAAATAATTCGTAAAACAATTTACACGAGGCAAACTGTATTGTATAACAAATTTGGACTACATTAAATTCAACTTTGTGCTCTGCTTAATTGTTGGGAGTTTCTGATAATTATATTTTGTTTTGTTTTTTTTTTTCTTTTTTGGTAACATTTTTGTATTG
Source organism: Trissolcus japonicus (assembly GCA_030522925.1). Taxonomy (NCBI): domain Eukaryota; kingdom Metazoa; phylum Arthropoda; class Insecta; order Hymenoptera; family Scelionidae; genus Trissolcus; species Trissolcus japonicus. The sequence goes on along the minus strand of JAPYZS010000280.1, from coordinate 53,573 downwards.
AAACTGAATTTGATCTATAAATATAACGATCGATTTGCGATGTAATTAAAGTAATGAAATTACAAAACTACGTGAGCTTGTTATTTAATTTGATAAGTGCGTGGGATCTAATTGCATTGTTAGTTTTCGATCAATGTGTAAGATGGTGAATACTTGAGATACTCTAGCTGTAAAAATAGTCGCCAACATTTCAGGTCGAAGGAATTTTTTTAGAATCATTTTGTTCGGTTTTAAAATTGTTATCAGAAGTTGATTCCATAAATAGGAGGCTAATTTAGTTGGAGCAAATGAAATGAAAATTGTTTTCGACGGCGCAACGAAGGCTACGGAGGAACAAACAAATCAAGCTCGCGCGTGTGAAAATTAATTCAAACTGACGCAATCCTTTTTATCCCGTTGAAATTTCAATGAATTATTTTATTTTCAGTCCCGTAATCATCGAATCGTTCAAAGCAAAACTTTATTCCACGGTTGAAATAATGTCTCAGTTTTTCAGACAATGAGCACCTACAAATTCTTGATTAACAAAAAGTTAATTCTCCTAGCGGAACGAACTTAAATTTAATACACAGTATATAATTTATGCAATTCTAACTTGTTGAAATAATGAATAAAAATGAACAAATGAAACAAAAGAAAGAAAAATATTTTTAAAAGATTAAATAACTTGAAACACCGATGGCATAAAAATGCAACTGTCTTTTCACAACATTCAATGAATGAAATGAAGGTATTCGATTCGAGTGCCACAATCCAAAAATTGAATGATTGATAACCGATCGAACGGTTGAATTGAAAATATTTATCAATGAAGCATGCCGAGTCATTCTCGTGTGCGAATTTACATAATCTTTTTTTATCTACCTAACGTGTGCTTATCATTATCTCTCACTTTTATTATCAAATCATTTTGAATCTTTTTCTTATCGTATCAATGCTTTTTTATTGTCATATTTTTCCTTTTTATATTTTCAATTTAAATTTTTTTTTCCACGCAAACGTCAATAGCCAAATTTATACGTCTCTCAATTTTGATAAGTCATCGTCAGGTGAGAAGAAAAGATTATCATTTTCATATGTATTGGGTTGCGCAATCTAATAAAACAGCTGCAGGTGTTCCATCGAGGAATCTCCCTTTGGGAATAGAAATTGAATATAAATGCTAATTTTATGACAGTAATGTAAATTGAGATGAAAAAAAGAAAGAAAAAAAAGTCAGAAAAAAGTGTCTCAGTGAAATATATTCATCAAAACAAGACCTGAGTTCTTACCAATGAATTGAATGGCTTGAGGGAAAAAGCTAGCCAGGTTTTGACTCCAGTGGTCACTGATCGGTATTTGCATGTACTTTATCGAACCAGCTTCTTCGAAAACATTTGGTAGATCGGGAGTAACGTTCAGGATGTATTGTATTCTGTAACGATTTAAGGCCTCTTCATCTTCGCTATTCGCAGCATTCCCGAGATATAAATGAGGTAATATTTCAACTGGAAAATCTTTGTCTTCGTCCGGACCTGAAATGCAACGGACAAATTAACAACGAGCCAAGTTAGATGACATTTCTTACATGTCTCGGTGTTCTTTTTCTTCTTTCGTCTTACCGACTGAATCACAGGTACTGTCACTATCGGAATCGGAGTAAGCCCTCGTTGAAGGCGTCGAGATGCGCAGCGATCGCAAGCCCATCAACTCTCCTTCGTTTATCTCGTGATTGGAAGAACCTTCGAAACTAGTCGGACTGCATTCACACCATTCTGGATATTTGTCTCTGAATGCCTCGAATCCACCTGAAACAATTTTTTTTTCATTCACATTACACTATTTCTTTCTCATTGTTTCTATTTTATTTGTTAGTTTATCCAATTTTAATGATTCCAAAAAAAAAACGATAAAATCTAAACTTGAAATGTTTCCATTGGGAGAAAAAATATACATATAGATTGAATATGTACACAAATTCATCTGCGCAATTATTTTCCCATTTTCTCAATGACTGAAATTCTTCGAAGTTGAAAGCTTATTTTATTTTATCAATGGACTGGATCATTAACTCGTGGAAAGGCTACAAAATTTAAATGTTTTTTCATTTTCATCAAAGGAAACCTCGTAAGATAATCCTGACGGACGACATCCGTTTGAACGAGCAATGTTTCGTCGGTAGCGTCTATACCTGCTGAGTTTTCCCAATTGTCTTTTGTGAAAAATGTTTTCACTTTGGGGGAGGAACTTTTTTCAACATTTCCGGATGAGAAATCGAGTTGAACTATTGACGAAAATGTTCATTCACAACAACGTTTCCGGACTTTCTTTCATGAATGAAAACGCATCTTGAATTATATTTTATTGACACCAACAGAACATGGCTTTGTCACAACTCGGAAGTTCAGCTTTAAATAGATCGATTTTTTATTATCAAATGTCCACCGAGTTTGCCATCATTTGTTCCTTTTTTTCCCTAAAACGTTCCAAATTATCATTTAAAGTTACACTGTTTAAATCTCCGAGTTAAATGATGGTTTGAATCTTTTATTCAACCTGTTTAATTTTTATGGCAAATTTATTAAATTATTCATCATTTCTTAAATTGTTATAAGAAAAGCAAATTTCATTCATGCCAAATTGAAATGCTGAAACATTATAAAATTGTTATCACCGTATTTGTAATTTTTAAAAACAAAGAAAAATAAGGATGGAACGAAGTGGAAGGAGAGAGAAAAAGTAAATTGGTAGCAGATGAGAAAGGAGAGATGTCAAATAAAATCTAAGTAAAAATAAATGCCCATGTGTGTTGCGATGAGTTATACATAGACAGTCCATGAAGACCCTTGGAAAACCAGAGTCGCCGAGTGAAGTTAAAGTAGGAGCAATTAGCTCGTTAGTCTGGAAATAAGATGTGGGAGTATAGAGGAGAGGATAACAAATACAGAATAGGAGAAAATGCGTGATACAACAGCCAAGAACAGTGGCTTCAAATTACTAGCGTCTCACAGAGAGAGAGAAAGAGAAAGAAAGAAAAAATATATCATTAGACACTGAATTAACAATTCCACAAGTGGTTGCACGTCGAGATGTTTGAATTTTATGCAATCCAAGGTTGAGAAACGAATTACAAAACCGAGGAAACAATTTTAATTCAACGTTATCGCACGGCTGGTACAAATTAATTACAATTAAAAACGATACAACTTTTAATTGTTCCAAATATGACAGGATTCCCTGGCTCGTCCAGTCTAATGCTTGGTTTGAAGATTAAGCCATAGTCTTAGTACATTCCGAATTAAGATGGAACCACAAACAGGTTCCTTAAATTTTATTATAATATAACGACAGGATGAAAAATCGAGATTAAACTCAACTGACCAGCTTAGTTTATCATTATCTTATTCGGATCCATTTATCCGTGCATTTTGAATTCAATCAATCATTTCTACGGAAAATGACTAAATGCATGACAGCGGGTTACAAAAATGGCTCCCTACGATATAAAAAAAAAGGAAAACAGAAAGCAGCAGACAATTAAAAAATGAAACAATATATAAACCAGTAAACAATCAAATAAAAAAACAAATCAACACATAAACATCAAATAAACAAACAAAATGTAAACATGTAAATAAATAATCATCGAGTAAACAAATAAACAAACACAAAATAGAAGAAGGTGAAGGAAAAATATACCCATGAGTGTGACAACATTGCCCTTGCAGCCTCGGAGTCTCCTGCAGAGGACCTGGATGGTCTCCTCCTGGTGTCCGCCAGGTTCACTCGAATCGCCGACCAGGACAAAGGTACCCCTCTCCTTCTCGTTACCCTGTAGCAGCGCTCTGACGCGCTCTTTGAGCTCGTTGCACTTGATGGTGGCAAAGATGTCGACTTTGCCCGCAGCGAGACGTCGGAGCATGATGCTCGGGATGACGAGGGGCACGCTGCCGCGGATCCGAGCGCTGGCAAAGTCCGACTGCAGTCGACAATCGAGCACGAGCAACCTGTCCGAGTCGCCTTGCACCCGGAGCTCGTGGAAGAGCCACTCGGGCTCGACCTGGCTGTCGTCGCAGTTGGGCATCCTTGTCACCTCCGAGCCAAATGGCACAGCGAACCTAACCTACAATGCGAGCCACCGCGAAATAGACTCGTCTTTTGTGGATGGTGCGAGTCGCGCTCAGCTCCCTCTGTGGTGTCTCGGCTACTGCGCGATGCGCGGCCACGCTTGTCGGCTGGGCCTGGACATCACCCGTCGAGGAAACGCCCTGATAACGACGACTCTGGGTCCACACTTTGTCCGCCAGCAGGACCGAACGACGCTCCGGCTCGCACGCACCTCAACGCTCGACTGTCGGTTCGCGCCACTCTCCGATTTTCGAGCCTGCCTTCTTCCGTGACGAAAACGCCGCCTCGCTCTATCCCTCCCTGGTCAGGCGCGCGCGCTCACAATAATCGCCACTTCCGGCCACGGCCGAACCTCCCAACAGCCTCTCCTTCGGCTTTCCTGCGGATATGAATGGATCTCGCCCAATTCCACAGGGGCCAACTGATCAATGGAAGGTTCCGCTTTTCTCCCCCCCCCCTCCCTCTTCTCCTGACTTTACTTCCGATAAACACGACACCTTTTTTCACGAAGAAAATCCTGTAGAGAAAAAATAAAATTAACAAGTTATGATTACTCGAATGTAAACAAACTGTGACAATTGAAAACAAATTTTCCCTCTGTTGTTATTGTTTGTACTTTTGTGTGACCATTTTAAAAGAGGTAAACAAATAAAAGGGTTTTTTTTTTTGTTTTTGTTTATATTTATTTAATTTCATTTAAGAATAAAAAGTTATTTTTCAGCTTCTGCAATAGGTTTAACTAAAGCTTGTTTACCATCGCACATTGTCATCAGCAGATTGTTGTGACGCATATTGTAATTTGATGTAGAATGTCAAGTTGTGTCTTGAGATAGTTGTTGTTTTTGTCAACTTGTGCTCAATTTTTAAATGGATAAAGACATGTGCGATCGATGCTGGCTGGAGTTTTCCAAGCAAGTTTTTGGTCGAGGGCGAAAGGAGGGGGGAATGAATGGGTCGAGCGCGACAAGGACGGAGACGGCGCATGTGCACACGCACGGGACCTGTTGGCTGCTAGTGTGCGTATCGTATGAATGACTGAAGGAAAATTGCGACTGCGCGCGCAACGATCACACCCACACGACTCGCTCTCGACGGATGAACGGAAACGGACGGATCTTTAAAAATGCTCTCGGGCCAAGGTAAGTATATAGTAGCGTGGATGTATGCATGCTTTCGCTCAGTTGAATGCAAACAGAGATGAATTGATTTTCAGGACGAATTCGTGGTTGTTTAACTCTGTCAATGAGCGATGCGATGAAACGTTTCCCTTCATCTCTTGGATTTAATTAAAATTAAATTGTACAAAATCACAATTCCGTGAAAACGAATTCAATTCGCAGAGAAACATAAATTTGTAAACAAACGTTTTGTTTACTAATAAAAAAATACATTTCAAAAATGAATGGAAAGAATAACGGGAAAAGAAAAAAATAAAACAAACTGATTGCGCATTTTAAATTGAAGTTTGAATAAACAAAAGGAGAGATGGAATTTTATTTAAAAAGATATAAAATAACAAGGTTTTTTGTTCATGACAATTTCAAAATTAATTTTTTAGATATTTCAGTTTTACGATTTTCGGTTTTGATGTGGAAGTGTGGTATGTTATGTAAAGGAATTTAAATAAAGTTGAGAGCCTTATATGACTGTGCGCAGTGTTTGTTTTGCGGAGGCGGCCGCAAAACCCGGAGGGGGAATTTCATTGATTAGAAACGGGGCCTTTGTATGTGTGCGTGTGCGCTGCGCATTTGCGCGTTTTTGGAAATTTCGATCCAAGTCCGATGTTGAATATTTATCAGCGCCGAGAGTTTAAGGTCTTTTACAAGACACGCACGTTGTTTTCAAGCCCGAGTTTTCTTAATGAATCATCCGTGAATGACGATAATAAAAAGAATTGTGAATGAAAGCATTGCCCGCCTTTTCGATTCGACACGCTCTCCGTTTTACTCGCATTCTTATGCTAATCGAATGCTCGAATTTGCAAATTAAAAACACAACTGCAACAATTGCATGCATACAAATTCATGTATTTGATTATTATTTAACTTTTTTTATACATTTTTATCTTCCTTTGTTTTTAATTACACAATTTTATTTGATACAAATTCAAATTTCAGTAATTTTTTATCCAAATTTAAATAAATTTAATGTTTGCAACCGAAATACTAAAAACAAAATTTTAACGACAGTTAAAGTTTTTTGCATAAAATTAATATATCCGGTGCCCAAAAATTCACACGAAATTGTTTACTCTAATATAGATGGTACAATTATGAAACTCAGCTTTTATTCATTGATTTTAGAATTGGAATCTTCAATCTGAAATTAAAAAAACGTTTTCAATATAAAATTGAAATGTTTCTTCAGTTCTCTCTATTCTTACTAATATATCAAACCTTATATTGTTTCATTTGTCTTTGTTTTGATTGTATGTCTTTTTTGTTTTCATTAACACTGTTTCATTTCAGTAGTGGCATTTTTCAAACTGAAATTACAAGGCGGTTCGCAGTCTCGAGATCCACAGATGACGATGGTTGAAGAATTTTTTTGTCCCATATCATGCAGTTGTTCCTTTGTGAGAAAATCATTCATCTCCTTGATTTTAATGGCCGCGAGCATTTCTTTTTCGGCAATGTGTTTCTGAAGCGCTGCTATCCTTTTGTTCAGGCAACTGCTCAGGTGCTGCTCTTTGACGTGTTTCTTGTTTTTGGACCCTGGACAAGCTGATTTTTCAATCATGCAAGATGTCGTAGAACAAATCACCTCATGAAGTTCGGCTAGTTCCGTTAAACTTAATGACTGAAAGAAAGAACTCTTATTAAATCTAAATCTCCAATTGTTGTTTTAGGATCAAAATTTACCTTCACCCAACATTTCAAATTCGACCCATCTTTTGGACCCTGGAAGAAAATTAACATTCAAATTACATTTCGAGCCTATAATTAATTTAAACATCGAATTAGTTTTCAGGTGTACCATTTTCAAACAAGCAAGTTGTTTCACTTCTTGTTCGATGCAAAAGATGATGTCGGACAAATTTTGCGAAGCAGCTAAAAGTTCTTGAATGTCAACTTGCGGCCAGCAAGCAGCATTCAACTGTGGAATTTTGGTCGCTGCCATCTGAGGTTCCACCGAAATTTCGCATCTCAAGTAACAAAAATAAGTCCTCACACGATCCACAGCTGAAAATGATTCGACGTTGAAGTACCATTGCAAGGACAAAAAACATCAACGGAAGCGGGATAAGAGCTCTCTTTATACCTTCGAACTGGTACTGAATGATTTTCTTCAGCTCGCAATTAGCTCTTATGTAATCTTCGCTCGCGTCCATCGAGTTGCAGTTATCACTGCAGACATCTTGCTGGTACTTGAGTCTGAGGCTTTCCAACTCCTGCATACTGCTCAAACGCTCGCAGTCCGATTGCTTCAACTTCGCTCGCATCGCCTCAAGTTCAGTCTGCAGGTTGAAGATTTGTTCCTCCAGGCACCACTTTCTCGCATCCCCAAATCTTACGTCTGACTTTTGCACCTCTCCCCCTTCCCTCTGAACTGCCTCTCTCTTCAGTCTCTCCATCTCAGCCTTCAGCTTGGAATTCTCATCGACCAAATTCTGCGGCGGAACCGCTTTCTTCAGACTCTCCAGCTCTTCCTTCATCCTGTTATTTTCTTCCAACAAATTCTTTGGCTGACCAGAGATCTTTTTCAACCTCTCATTCTGTCTCTCGAGTTCATCCAGCTTGTTCCTTAGCTGATCCAACTCGTTCAGCAGTTTCTTCCTTTCCCTCTCCAACTCTGCCACTCTGCCATCGTCCTGACTCCTCACGCTCTGTCTCCTAAGCTTCGTCTCCACTTCTTTATTTTCCAAGCTTGTCAATTTGTTCTTCGCTTTGCCCAGGTCGTCCTTCAGTTTCCTCTTATCGTTCTCAGTGGCGCTGAGTTTTCCTCTGGTTTGATTCAACTCCGCAGCCAGGTTCACCTTTGCAGCCTCCAGCTCAGCGAGTTTTGCACTCAGCTCATCCTTTTCTTTTTGAGCCGCGTTGAATTTGTTCCAAAGCTCTTCGTTCAGTTTCTTGCACTCCTCCAGGTCTTTTTCGAGCCCGGCCTGGTTCTCCTGGACAGACTGCAGGTTATCATTCTTTTTTTTGAGATTTAGAACTTCGTCCTTTGATCGGGACAGTTCCGACTTCGACTTGGAAAGTTCCTGTTCCAGGTTTTGCAACTGATTGTCCAACTTTTCCTTTGCTTTCAGCAGATCATCACTCATCTGCTTTATGATGTGCTGCTCCGCTTTTAATTTCTCCTTGTCGGCCTTCAGTTCTGCTATCTCGTTTCTCAGTTTGGACTGTTGGGATTTGTTGTTTTCTAATTCGGATTTTAAGACGGACAGTTGGTTTGACAGGTCCTGGTTGTTCTTCTTCATTTGATCCAGTTCGTCGAGTTTCGACTGAGCAAAGTTGTCCCTCTCTTTGAGTTTAGCTTTGAAACCTTCGATCTCTTTGGTCAAACTGTCTATCGTCTTTTTGGCCTTGCTAAGATCGGAATTTAGACACCCAATAGTGGACTCCAAATTGTTGCATTTCATTAAGATCTCGTTCTTAGTTTTTTCCAGGTCCTGCAACTTTTTAGTCTGCTCTGACAATTCGTCGTTGGCCCTCTTCAGATCATTGGAAAGTCGATTCTTCTCCTCGGACAGGTCATCGACCCGTTTTGTCAAACTGTCTACATTCTTGTTTTTCTGGGAAAGTTCGTCGGTCAGTCTGCTAAGATCATTGGCAAGTCTTTCCTTCTCTGACATAAGTTCTGACTTAATTTTTTCCAGGTTCTCCAAATCGCTGGTCTTCTTCGACAGCTCGTTTGATACCCGATTCAACTCACTTTGTTTCTCATTTTTCTCCAGATTCAACAAGTGGTTCAACTTGTCCAACTCTTCCAGTTTCTTTTTGTTCTGAGCAAGATTTTCGTTGACAGATCTAAGTTCATTTGCAAGTTTATCATTTTCCGTTGACAACTCGGCTTTCAATTTTCTTAGCTCTTCTATAGTTTTCGCTTGGGCTGCAATTTCTGACTTCAAGTTTGAAATCTCGCTATCACCCTCAGCCTTTTCAGAAGAAAGCTTTTCGCTCAAGCTCTTCATCTCCTCCAGAGCTTTGATTTTTGCTGCTAGCTCGTCGTTCAGCTTTTTAATTTCAGCTGCCATCTTCTCTTTCTCAGACAGAAGTTGTACATTCTGATTCTTCGCTTCCTCCAAATTTTGCAATTTACTTGCCAGCTCATTCTCCAGTCTCTCGATTTCACTCTCGTTTTTAGTTTTCTCTCCCAGAAGTTCTCCCTCTACTTTCTTTAACTTTTCCAAGTTCTCCAGTTGCTTTGACAGCTCTTCCTTTAACTTTTGCAGTTCCTCCGAACTCTTGCTCTTCTCCGCTGCCAATTCTGCTGTCAATTTCCTGGCTTTCTCCGCTGCCAATTCTGCTGTCAACTTTTTGATTTCTTCCTCACCTCTCGCTTTCTCTGCTGCCAATTCTTCTGTCAACTTTTTGATTTCATCCTCACTCCTGGCTTTCTCCGCTGCCAATTCTGCTGTCAACTTTTTCATTTCTTCCTCACTCTTGGCCTTCTCCGCTGCCAATTCTTCTGTCAACTTTTTGATTTCATCCTCATTCCTGGCTTTCTCCGCTGCTAATTCTGCTGTCAACTTTTTCATTTCTTCTTCACTCTTGGCCTTCTCTGCTGCCAATTCTTCTGTCAACTTTTTGATTTCGTCCTCACTCCTGGCTTTCTCCGCTGCCAATTCTTCTGCCAACTTTCGAATCTCCTCCAACTGCTTACTCTTTTCCAAAGACAGTTCGTCATTGATCTTCTGCATCTCCTCCAAACTTCTGACCTTCTCTGCCAACTGTTGGTTCAGCGTCTCCACTTCATCCATGCTCTGTTTTTTGCCCGCCAAAACTTCTTCGTTCAACTTGTCCAGTTCTTCCACCTGCTGGACGCTCTTCGACAACTCCTCTTTCAGTTTATTCAATTCATCAACCAGCTTGGCATTTTCCGCTGTCAATTTTTCCATCTCTTCCAAACTCTTAGTTTTTTCTGATAAAAGTTCCTCGTTCAACTTCTCCAGCTCTTCCAACCTTTGCGTCCTACTTGCCAGCTCGCCGGTGAGTCTTTTCACCTCTTCCCCAACCTTAGCATTCTCAATCATCAATTCATCATTCAACCTTCTCAAATTTTCCATCTCCTCTTCTAGCGCTTTTAATTGATCCTTCATCTCGTCGTATTTTCTTTTGAGCTGCTCGTACTCCGCAAGATTGACCCGATCCGTATCTGGCGATTGCAGTCGTTCTTCCAGGTCTTCTATTATACTTTTCATCTCGGCTAATTTCGCTTTCAAACTTGCGTTTTCCTTCTGCAGCTCCGAAACATCTGATCCGATTTTTTCCTCCGGTATCTCTTCGTCTTGAGGGATCTCTCTTTTCTTCCTCTCAAAATCACCAGCCTGAGTATACAAAAGTTAAAGTTACAGTTCATTGTTTTATTTTGTTTTCTTTTATTTCATTTTCAATTTTTAGTCAATATTTTTGTATACCTCATAATCTTTCTGTCTCAAAGAACTTTCTAATTGCTTAATTATCTCCTCTTTATCTTGCAATAGCAATTTTAATTGATTGACAAGACTTTCACAGCTTTCCGAGGTTCGGTTCCCTTTGTAAATTTAAATTTGAAATAAATGCAACGTTGAATCGATTCATTGATGGGATGAAAATGAATGACGTCATCCTGAATGTTTTACTACCTGGCCGATCGCCTGCGCTTTTAACATCACCGGCGGGGATTTTGTCATCAACCTTGGAACGAATATCATTTTGACCACCCTTCATTAGCTCCAGGAGCATCGCTTTCAATCGATTGAACTGTTCGCATGAGTTGCTCTCTTCCGCCTCGACGAGCTTCATCTCCAATTCAGCAACTTTTTTACGCAATCTGGAATCAAACGGTTGTATTATTTATCTCAACGGCCCAAGGATGAATTTGAGCCGGCCAATTTTTTCCGTCGAGCTCCAAGAGATCGCGTGAAATGCCGGATGAAATTGTTGAAAACATTGTACCGTGACGCAAAAATGTAATTTCGAATTTTATATCGAAAACCGATTCACGTCACTGAAAGTTTGATTACACTTTTTTTTTCAATAATTCAATATCAGACTTGGACATTGTTTGTTCTATTTTCGTAGCCTCCGGTCACGCGAAAACAGAATTACAGGACGTATTTTACATGCATGTCAAAGTAACTTTATTAAAATCAAAAAAGAAACATTGATTTTCAAACTAACGTCGACATTAATCGTACATCATTTTCAAACCTTGAAGTTTCAAGTTTGGATGCACAATGAAAAGTTAAATTAAAAATGTTTTCAAAAATTGAAATAGTAAAATTTGTAGTTTCGACAGTGAAAGTTGGTTCTCAAATGCGCAATCAGGTGTTATTGAAATTTGTACTCGTTCTTCTCCCGTTCAAAGTCCTCTCGAAGACTCTGCATTCGAACTTTGATGTATTCTATTGCCTCGCAAGGATTGGCTCCGTCCAAGTGACTACGCTCAATTATAGTTTCGTCCAGGTTTTTAACTTTATCTTCCAGTGCATCGATCCTTGCTTGCTGCTCGATATTCTCTTGTCGGTAATAAATAACCAAAGGATCCGGTTGTAATGATACTTCTACATTATCGCCTACAAAAAAATTCAACATTCATAGTATAAAATCACTTGACAAATAACCACGATGTATAAATGTTTCATCTTTAAATTTGTTTTCATCTTTTAGGTATCCTGTCAATTTTCAGGTTTCACCTTAAATTATAAAACTAGTAAGTTATAAAACAATTTTGTACAATTTTTTATAGAAATCCTAAAATTAAAATTGAGAATGATAGAAAAACAAAATTATAAAAGGATAGATGTAAATTCTACCATAGGAGTAGAGAGCTTTTGTCAAAGACCGATTTTCGCTGACTTTTTCCAATTTTTCAAAAGTGAGTTTTTTGATTTGACATTTCATCATCATGAGTTTCTGGACGGCGAACTCGGGATCGCGTAACACGAGGTCCAGCAGAGCATCGTCCCATAGATGGTTCGAGTGCGGTTCATGTGGCTGGCCCGTGATCGTCGGAGCGTCGCAGCCACAGGGGCAATTATAATTTGCAACTTGATCACCCATACTCGGATACTCGCTGCACTACTGGTTGAATTGCATGAGTCCTCGCGGCATCAAAAGTTCTCTTTGGGATCGATTTACCCTGAGACTGTTGATTTATCCGTGGCACAAAAAATTTTTTCTGATCTCCCTCGTTCCGAAACATCAAACGTAGAAGCAGGTTATAGATTGAAGTTTGTCGCGAAGTTCTCTCTCTCGCGCTCTGGGCAAACAAAATTTCGAAAAGTTCAAAAAATGAAAGGCGACAATTTTGACAACTGCACACTCATTTGATAACTTTTAATAACATACAATTTTTTTTACAGAAAAATTTTGCGAAAAACATGACTGTTCCGTTCAAACGATTACAATTGACAAAAGTGTTCCCTCGGACGCTATGATAATGAAATAATTATGACAAAAAAAGAAAGATTGATCTCGAAACTTGATCCCCGACGTTCGACGCAGCTTGAAGGTGAATAACAACAAAGCCATCATTAGCGTTATCAATATTTTTTCCATTAAAATCAAATCATTATATATTACAATCAGACTCCGATTTCGGCGCGGACCACTATATAAATACAAGCCTTATTAGTATATTAATAATGATGACAATCATGAGAATCACGTTAATATAATAGCCGTAAATCACCAGAGATTAATGAAATTGAAATCGTTATAGTTTTCTTAAACGTTCTTGCTGCTGCTTTTTTTTGTTTAGTTTGTATTTTATTTATTACTTTTTTTTCTGTTTCCTCGGTATAATTTGTTTTATCGAGTTCCTTAAACCCTTACATTAGTTTCCGTTCTCTCTTCTACCACAATCTCTCCAGACCACAATGTTTCGCTTATTACAACACTGCATATAATGAACTTTTTCCTTATGTACATGTATACAGTAGACAAATAACGCCACAAAGTACATCCCACCGAGGACCAAACGACTTGTATTTTTCTTACAAAAAATCGCGCTCTCCTAGTGAAATTCGCTCTTGAGGTAGAAGAGAGAAGATAAGGATAGTAATGTTTAAAAAACCGAAAAGGGCTAGAAAAGGGAAGAGGGCAGAAGTTGAAACCCGAACGTGACGCCGTGAGGAAAACCAAAGTCGTATTCTTAAAAACGATGATTTGTATTTGTTTTTAATTAAGGATCCATCCAAAATATAATAATGTGTTTATAATAAAGTATTTGTATGATATTTATATATATATATATATTTGTATGTATATATATAATAAATACATCCGGTCAAGAAAATGATTGCTTTCGATCGGATTTGAAATAAAAGTCGCTTGGATTTACAGAGTCAATAAGAAAAGCGGCTCTGCGACAGCGGACAGGAGTCAGTCGAGTTGTGAATCGTCATCAGGCCACTGCTACACCAAAACCAATCGTCAAATTCTGTTGACTAGACGCGAATTAAGAATGTTTCAAGAAAAAAAATTGACAAATAAATAGTAATAAAAAAAGCTATCAATGATACAGTACTCGGTTCACAGCTTGACCGACCGTGTCACTCGGTTTTCAATTTTGTTCTCGTTCTCTTTCGTTTATTTGTAACTTTGCTTTTTTTTTGCTGTCGATGATGATCGGCAACGTTTCAACCCTGCATGCAAGCTTAGATTCTTTCTTTCGTTCGTAACTTCAAATTAATTATTTATCGATGTTACAATAATCATAACAATAATCATGAGTTTTTCTAAACAGTGCTAGGACTAGTGCTAGAGGGTCTGCGGGGGAGGGTCTGTTCGGGTCCAATTCAGGGCACAGGCTGGGATGTTAGTGCGGCGGTGGCGGTTCCGTCGACTGATTCCGACCATCTACTGCCCGGACGGGTTTCCGGCGCGATGCTCCTGTCACGTTCACGGGCCCCACTCCACCCCTCAGATAGGCGGCTGGCGCTGCCACCGGTTCTCTTATAGTTCCTGTTCCGGTATTCCTAACAGGTGGCAGTGATTGTGGCAATACCTAAAAATATAATAGATACTTAATAATCCTAGATAATTGGCTATCCACGTCGAGTAACATCCACATTATAAATCAGGTCAGCTTTAAATTAAAGTTTAATAGCAAAAGAATTTTAATGGATGATGTGGATGTTTCTGATTAAATGGAGACCCAATATAATGTAACGAGTTAATTAGAGTTATTTGTCAACAAGTTTGAAACGGAAAACGTGCTGGAGAATCAACAAATATGAAATCGAAATTAAAATCGAATAGTGAAATAAAATTTCTAAAACAAGTCTTGACTCACGCTCAAATGTAAACTTACGCAACCGACTTACATCTGATCAGAATAATGAGTCTACCAAAGGGTGTGCAATATTGGTTGAAAACTTATCAAGACTTTGGAAAAACAGTGTTTATTTCCAACGAAACTTACAATCCATTCAAACTGATAATCTGAATCAATTAATTTTTTTGTTTTCTAAAGCTATTGTCTTCTTTTAATTCAACGTCCTATAACATCCTGAACTTGTACTTAGCAATTAGCTTCTTCAATTTCCCTGAATAAATAAACGGAAATAATATAGGAAATGTTCGTACGTAAATATACAATTTATGATTCTTTCCAAAGAAATTACTTGACAAACTGATTTTCAAAGGCCCAAAACGTTACAAATAACACGCGTTTGCATTTTGACGAAAATTTCAAACTGAGAATTTTAACTAGAATAATAACCGTTTTATTAGACCAGCCACGCGCTATAATAATCGAATTAAAAAATGGTTTTGGCGTTCGTATACAAAAGCCTTATTAATTTCATCCTCATTCCGATGTATAAAATTGTCAGATTATATTGGCGCCGAGTCTCACCAGTGGTTGAGGTATCACACTGTGCATAAGACTTTGATTGATGGGAGCACTTTGCGCTGCAATTCCACTAGGATTTTGGGGCGCGCCTTGGCTCTGAAGCCCGGCTCCGACACTGCCAGTCGCCGAGACTGCGTGTGACGCTTGCTGCGCTGTGTGCTGTTTCAAACTGCTCTGTTCTCTCTTCGTTTCCTGGCTGGGGTTGACCTTTTTCGCACAAGTCACCGAACTCGTGTTCAGGCTCGGCTTATCGGCACTCGCGGACGTCACGCTCGGTGCCGCCACGTCCGCGTTCTCCGTCACTTGCGTCAATTCCGGCAACACTTGGGACAAAGTGCTCACAACCAACTCTCGCGTGAACAAGCTCCTGTTTGCACTCTCACGCTCTATGTTTTGAAGCTGGGATTCTGACAATGTATTTGAGATACATCTGAAAATGTTCAAAATTTCATCAGTATTTTTATTTTCTTTCATTTCACAACAAAACGAAACTCAATTTTTGTTATATTATAAATTTAATAAATTTAATTTAAAAAATGTTATGAATTGTTGCTTTTCTTTTCGCAACATTTCAAAATACCTTGGTAGAAGGAACGTGCAGTTTTGTGAGCTCGAAGACGATAAACCTGAGGCGTTCGAAGTGTTGACTAAATTGCTGTTCGCAGCTGAACTGTTAGCCACAACACTAGCCATTGTTGCTGAATGTCCGGTGCTGTTGCCGCCTGTACCAGTCGTTGACCCTATGACCTGAGTTTGCCTCCTAGGTAACCGGTCTAAGGGCTGTCTATTGGCCTGCAACAAAATTGTACCCAACTTCGAATTAAATTTTACCTATTGTCCTGATAACAATTGTTTTCATACAAATTCAATATATGAAACAAATTTGCTTCCGTTTAAAAGTATGCTTTGAGTACAGTAACACTGTATTATATAATTGAATGCAAAATTTTATAATAAAAATCAATCATTTATAATAATCAGTCGCAAGAAGAAACAAATTTGGGGAGTAATCCAATTGATAACCGAACGTACTCGGCCATGTTGGCGTTCAAGTTGCAATTGCATCTGCAGCTGCTGCAATTGCGAAGGTGCCGACGAGTTGGAGCCACCGCCTGATCTGCGAACGCTGGACAGCTGCGACAACAGTTCAGTGATAGGATCAATGCCTTCCCGACTGCTCGGACTCAATCCACCCGACGAACTGAAATGCATATTGCTCCTGCAAAAAAGAAAGAAAGAGAACGGTCATTGCGATGAAAAATTCGTCAATGGAATTGATAATTATTTTTACCCTATCGATACAAAACAATTATAGCTCAAGGCCCACGAGAGAAGGTTAAGAGCATGGGCTCGTGACCAAATTTAATTTAGGCTCTGATTTTGTTTCTTTCGTTACAAATTTAATAGCGACCTTAAACAACCAAGTTGGCTTTTTTAATTTTAATTACCTGCGTGGTCGTTGACCCCCCACCCCTCTAGAGGGATGAGGTATTCGTCTAACATTTCTACTGGAAGCTGATTCATCAAGAAATGATATCAGATCCCGCGGTCCACTACGGTGCTCAAGTGTTAAATGCCCAGCAAGATCGTCGATGGTCAGATTAGGATCGGGTCCGGGTAACCATGCACATAGCGGACAACACTGTAAAAAAATCGTTCGTTAAATTCTGTTTTATTACATTATTATTACATTATGTATTAGTATATATATTATTTAGAATTTTTTTTCTGCTTACAACTTGAGTGGTTGCATCAGGATGATCAGCGGAGACGTGTTCTTGCAATGTCGTCTCGGTGAATCCCATCTTTCCACAATAAGGACAGGTTAATGATTGAGGTTGTTCTACGCTGACGCTCTCTCCTCCGTAGTACAATTCTTTGGATAAAAAAGAAACAAATTTATTATTTCTGATTAATTCTGCACTATTCTACATATTGTAACAATCTAATAAAAAATTGACAATGAAAATAAATATTCATTCGGTTGGCATCAAATAACATTCATATCGATTGATAAAACAGGGCCGATGTGATGTATACCGCATTCCTCTGAGTACGTTTGAACGTATAATCATAAATAAAACAGATTAAAGAAAAAGAATAAAATGCATCTCAATCGTTTCTTTTTTCTTCCCTTGTTCGGTCAAGTTTCTTTTTCTTTTTTTTTCAAAACGCAATTTAATCAATTGTATAAAAGTAATATTGCAATCTGGTAAATGCCAAAAAATTAGTGATTCAGTTCGGCTGAATTGGCGCGCCTAAAAATAGCCCCTGCTTAATAAAGGAAAAGATTTTATCCCAAACGTACAATTGTTTTGCTCCGAATTTGAGCGTCTTGATGTTGTGTGTCGTGTCGTAACGCTTGTTAATTTATTCGCAGTACACAATTCGTAACTGTGTCAAAACGAAATTGGCCAGCCGACGATTATGATGGAACAATTATTAATTTTTTTTAAATGTATATTATAATTTGAATAACGTTAAAGATGATGATTACCAAAATCAGGTCGTGTAAGAATACATTGCATCGGATGATCCGAGAGATGTTGCGAAGTGCTTGCTCCTGCATCGTAACAAGTGGCGCATAAGTCGTAGTCATAGCAAATAAGGCATTTGTACCTGCGATCTCGGAAATTCCCTTTCATGCAGGAATCACAGCTCACCCCTGCAAAAGATCATTCAAAAGTCTACGTCAGGACAAATGGTTAAGCCGCCAGAAAACTAAAATTAAAAAAAAAGGAACCAAAACAAAGACACAAAACAAAATGTCAGTTTGCCATTTGATTGTCACATGCAACTTGATCTTGCTACGTCACGAATGTAAACAATTATCACCATTCGACCATAAATTACGTAACAGATGAAAAGTTTTTGCTATTTCATCAAAAAAAAAACATTTTTTTTAATCTAAAAATAAATTATGATTGGAACGGGAAAAGGGGGGCGAATTGCAGACAAAGAAGCCGAGTAGTTTTTCGTGGGAAAAGCATAAGTTTGTTGAGAATCTGGATCACGTGACCGTGGCCTTGAGAGGAACCGTAGGCAGCCTAAAATAACGCATTTTCTGCGAGTCAGGGATCCTTGGGAAAATGCACCGATCAAAAGTATGACAGTGCGTGAAATGAGGTGAGTTCGAGGGGGGGAAGGGAGGGGGAGAGAGGCGCCGAGTCAGGACAGAGGTCAGCTGATTGAGCGATGACAGCTCGGGCGGTGCTTTCGGGGGACGCAAAAAAAATTTGCCAACCGATCCGTCCGGGTTGCGAAAATGCGCACAAATTGTCACGAAAATGCGACCCGAGTGCTGCCATCTGGCCCCTTGACATTCACAGCGGAGGGCCAAAAATCCGCGACCAGGGGGTCAGAGGGGGCGACGGATTTTTGCGACTTGGCAATTTCGTCGTTTGGCTGATCGGTTGGTCGCGGCTGCTGAGCGCGGCCCGCGCGCAACGCGACACCCCGATCGTCGTCCGAGGGACGGGATACGTACCATCATGTCCGTTCAGATTCATTTTCCGTTGCGAATCTCATATACGACGTCACGCGGCGGTTCGCGATCCCTCGCAGCGTGAACTGAGGCGCTCGATTGTGCCCGCTGCGCTTCTCTTCAGCACGGCGGCCGCGATCACGAAAACATTCAATGCTTTTCAAAACAAAAAATTCACTCGTTGCAATTTTCAACGTAGAACCTAACCCAACTAGGCTACCGTGACGTGAACCTGACGTCACAACAGAGACGCGAGCTCATGACAATTTTGCGGGGCCGAATTGCGCGACATCTTGCGGCGGTCTACTTGCCGTCCTCGTGGTGGGGAGTGACTTGTGCAAGACGGCTTCGCGAAAAAAGTAAACATCTAGGTGGCGCTGATGCGAGAGAGAAAAAAACATTTAATCGCATTTGTCAAACTCTTATGTGTTTAAAAATATTTTGCATGATGAATTTTTTATTGTTTTTTCTTTAACAAGAAATCATGTTTTTGAAAATATATAACTCTTTTTTTCGTAAATCAAATAATTGAAATTCGAATAAGCACGTTATGTTAGTTCTTTTACTTGCCACCACGCGAGATTCTGCCATAGTTTTCAATTGCAAATAGAAGAGAATGGTTTCAAAAAAAAGTTTAACGAATAAGGAAATCATTGGAAATGTAAATAGCCACTTAGAAATTCTTGTGACAAGCTCAAAACTTGGAACGTATACTTAAATTCTAAATGTGGAATTTAGTTTGCAAAAATTTATGTAATTTGGACATTTGACCTGTAATAAAAAAAAATTAACTAAGAGGCTTAGGGGAATTAAATTCTTGTATGAACTAAAAGTGCAGATTGATTTTTTTAAACTTGTAATAAAATGCAAATTAATAAAGCCGTTCAATGAAGTACAGAAATTTCGGAGTATTTATTCGTCGTTGGTCAAGTGCTGCCATCTACTTTAAATGGATCCTTCTGTCCGGTGTGGGTGAAGGATAGAAAAGGATAGGGATAGAGTTCATTGTATAAAGCAAGAGACGTCAAACTGACTACTTGACACTAATCTTGCCAGGATAGTCGTGTGTACTGGACATTTGTCAGAAAGAAATATATTTATTTTTTTCAATTGAAAATTTTCAACAATGTCTATCGCAGGACGAGTGCTTGTTTACGGAGGAAAAGGAGCTTTGGGCTCCGTTTGTGTGTCGCAGTTCAAATCCAAAAATTGGGTAAAAATTATTATTTCCTTATTTTCATCTACCATATAGTTGTATTGATTTGTCGACTACTTGTTGAATTTCAGAAGAGATTGTCTATTATATTTTCTTATTTGTTGAAATTTTGAGACTTTTAAGTTCCAGTTGTCTCAATATAGAATATCTTAATCAATTTTTTAATCAACTTTTCATTAATAAAAAAATTTATTATTTTTATTTGCAAAATAATTTTTCTATTTTTTCAATAATTAGAATTAGTTTGTTTTTTGGTGATTCGAAATGGATTAATTTATTTTTGTTGTACAGTTGAAAAATATTTATCACGCCAACAGTTATTCATAAAATACTGGACCAAGGTTGTAATCTCTGCTCAAGCAGAAACCTTTCACATTTTAATCTTCGGTTACACTCATTACTCTGCAACATAATATGCAAATATCAATTAATGCTAAGCAATCTCTGATGGTCACTCTGATTTTAATAAACGTCTTTTATTAAAAACAATGTATTATTTTGAAATTCAAAACACGTACACGATAAAAACATTGTATTTTTTATTAACAAACATGAATATAAAAAATATTTTATCGTTCATGTTGTGCATTTATTTAATTAATTTTTATTAAATTTTTATATTTGTTTCAGTGGGTTGGAAATATTGACATGAACAAAAATGAACAGGCTGACGAAAACATCCTAGTCAAGCCAGACGACTCATGGCAGTCTCAGGTATTACACAATTTCATTTTATAATCACAAAAAATGTATCGATAATGGTCTTTTAATTTACTTCTATCCACGAAAAAAATTTGTCCTATATAAAAAAGTTATCTACATATACTACAAAGAAAAAAAAGATACTACAGAAAATATACTAAAATATATTTTATCTTTGAATGTTTGCACTTTTTTCATGTTTAGTAATTTTTTTTAGGGAAATGCAATCTTGGATGAAGTTAAAAATGCACTCAAGGGAGAAAAATTGGACGGTATAATTTGCGTAGCCGGAGGCTGGGCGGGTGGTAATGCAGCTAACGAAAGTTTTATCAAAAACTGTGACATGATGTGGAAACAGAGTGTCTGGTCATCCGTTATTGCAGCAGATATTGCTGCTCATCATTTGAAAGAGAATGGATTTTTGACTCTCACTGGAGCTAAGGCAGCTCTAGAAGGAACGCCAGGTTAATGAATTGTGGATAATTGATAACGAAATATTTTAGGAAAATGAAGATCATGAAAGTCATAATTAAAATCGATGTAAAAAAAAGTCATAATTTACTTTTAGATTATTTTATACAAAAAATTATACTTGAATTCGTGTTTTAGTTGTTTGTTTAAAACAGGTGTCTTCTTTACCACATGATGATCGAGTGTTTAAGTTATCTCAATTAAGAATTTTTATAAACGATAAACAAATATATACTAAACAAATTTTAAAATATTACATATTTTAATTTTGAAACATTTTTGAAATAAACAAAAATTTTGTTATACGGTAAAAAAATTACAAAAAGAAATTATTTAATTTTCAACAGGAATGATTGGCTATGGAATGGCAAAAGCTGCTGTGCACCATTTAACAAAATCCTTGGCTGAAAAAGATGGTGGACTTCCCTCAGGAGCAATGGTAGCCTCAATTTTACCAATCACTCTTGACACCCCAATGAATCGCAAATGGATGCCAAAAGCTGACACCACAACTTGGACCCCACTGGAATTTGTTTCAGAGTATGATTTTATTTTTGGATTGTGTAACAAATGTCAAGTGCGATTTCTAATTTATAATCTTACTTATTATACAAAAAATATTTCCTTTCAGACTTTTCTGGAAATGGTCCCAAAACCAAGAACGACCAAAAAGTGGAAGTCTTTTGCAACTCGTCACAGAAAGCAGCAAGACCAAAATCATTGAAGCTTAAAATCCGCCGTTTTAGGCCACCTCGAAGATACCTGGACCAAATTTGCATTTAACGCCATCCATGAAACTAGTTTTTTTTACTTGAAAAACAACCAACGACAATAAGAAAGACAATTTGTTTTTTAAAAAAAAACTTTTCTCTCTGTTTTTATACTTAACGTTACGTTAGGTTTCGTCTAGAACTGCGATAATTTTCTAGATAATGATTTTTTTTCAGTTGGCATTGTAAATACTATTATTCCACATATCTTATAAACATACTAGCAAATCTCGATAGAGTTATTATTGCTGTTGATCTGAACAAATATAATCTATGACAAATTAATCTTTTCTCGTTGAAATCTTTTGCATTTTTTTCGTCACACCATCTCTACGATCGTTGCGAAATGTTGCCACTCTCGCTTCTCACAATTTATCGGATTGTAAATCATTATCATCGCAGCGAAGCATAAGAAAATCGAACGCCCCGTTTTTTGTTATCATATTTTGCGAGATTATTGTCATGTTGGTATTGACACTTATATTATAATAAATAATCAGTCGGGGCAATTTGTTCTCTGATATTTGAAGAGTTGTTTGTTTACTCAGGTGACGATAAAAAAGAAATAGTTGCCAAATTGTCTTTAATGTACTCGCATCAAAGTCAATCAATCAGCGCATTTATCGCCCAATGTCTTATCATTTGTTCGCGTAAGATTCAGTATTAGCGTTGTTCCATTTTTCTCTTTGTTTCTTAATCGGTATCGAACAAATAATTACTTATCAAACGAATCCTGATTTTTGGCCTAATTATATAACTAATAATTTGTTTTGCAACCATTCTTTCCACCCATATCTCGCATAGTGATACGAAACAAATTATTATTTATGAAATTAATTCATTAATGATTTTCAACAGTTACGTTCTTTGAATCAATGAATAAGCAATAACAATTTATTGCCGGCTGTAATCCTCCAATCGCCCTAACAAACATTTGTGAAACGTATTTTGATCAATTTTGTTCGACAAACAAAATTGTCGAACGAAATTGATCATTAGTTGAAGTTTCGTTCGCATTATTCTTAACAAAATCTTCTCTGCATTGCAATCAAAATGAAAATAGGGTCAACTTGATGTTTACATAAGTATATATTGTATGCAAAATAAAATCACAAAGTTTGTTTTTCAACTTTGCATATAGAAATGAAATCTAAAATAAAAAAATCAAAGTCGAGTGAAAAGTGTCAGGGAAATGTTAAGAATAAGTGATGGAAAATTCGTAATTAACTTTGGACTTTACTTTTGACGGAACGAGTTACAACTGAATTGGGAAAGGTGTGTAATCGTGATAACTGACCATAATGAAAAGAGAGAAAAAAAGAGCAACGAATGAGAAGAGTTATTACGCAAATCCAAGTGATAAAAAAATTGATAAGTGCAAATAACCGAACGAGTTGCGGAGTGAGATGAGAAGGCAGTCGGGCCGTCCCTCAAAGCAGTAGTTTAGTTTTCACAAAACTTGTACGGAGTCCTGTGTCCCGTCAGTTGCGCCTCGACCGTCGTCGAAGCTTTTATCAATCGACTTGACATTATTATTTAAGGAGCGTTTAATTTTCAATTTTTTAATCTTTGAATTTTCAATTATGAACGCCTGGAGATCCAATTTGCTCAATGTAAGTTTCAATGCAAGTCATCATTTTCCTTTTCTTTTTTTTTTTTGGTTTCGGGTACTTGCCAAAATTCAAAAAAAATTTCTAGTTATTTTACAAAAAATGAAATTAAGAATACTAATTTTATTGTGAATTAAAAAAAATTGTTTTTTCTTTATCTTTATGCAAAATTAGATTCATTTGTATATCAAATCACTCATTGGAATATATTATAAATCTCAATATCACTGTCGACAACGTGGCATTATCGTTAAAAAACATGAAATTACTTAATCCTAATTGATAGTTACTTTCTATATACCTATTCTAAAAAAAGTTTTCGTACTTAAATTTTTTTAAAATCACTATAATTACGTATCTGGACTTTACTTCGTTGTAAACGTCGAAAGAATATAATATGAAACAATTATGTATGATCATGTATAATTGCTTTGGAAAATTCTTCGAGATTACATTTTAATTGAAGGCTGAGCTATTTTTTTAAGTATATTTTTATCAATAAAAAAAATTCGACCGAAAAAATAATTGTTTCACAAAAATTAAAAAAACAGAATTACAAAATGATAAAAGAAATGGTTCAATACAATTATGAAACTTTGCAGATATCCCGAACATGGCTGAAAAAACGGGAATTGCATGTTTCTCTGCAACTGTCGAACCATGCCCCTCTGACGCACTTCACCGAGGACGAAATGATGATGAAGGATACGGGTAATTATTTATTCAACATCTGGGATTTTATCAATCAAAATGATCCATCGCTTGTCGAGAACTAAAACGAAAATTTTGTTTGCCCTTATCAGTTGCCAAGTTCGCGCGAGAAGAAATATTGCCGCGCGTCCAGAAAATGGACAAAGAGGGTAAATTCGATAGTGACTTGGTTCAAAAATTGTTCGATAACGGAGTGAGTATCAATCTGAGCAATTAATCAAATCCCTACACACTGATATCGACAATTGATTAAGTGCGAAATAAAGAACCAGATCTTAATTTCAGTCGGCCTTAGACGTGTATCAAACAGTAACTTTCCATCTTGTCAGATAAAAACAAACCAAGATCCAACATTTTCAATTTTCAATTTTAGATCATGGGGTTGGAAGTTCCTCCTGAGCTGGGTGGCACGGGGTCCAATTTCATGACCACGATCTTGGCGGTGGAGGAGGTGGCCAAAGTAGACGGCTCGGTCGCAGCTCTCGTGGACATTCATAACACCCTTGTAAACTCCCTTATGAAGAAAGTCGCGAACCAAGAGCAAAAAGAAAAATACCTTCCCAAATTGGCTCAGGAATACGTAAGTTCTGACCCATCATCTTGGTGATTCGTCTGGTTCTTGACTGACGGGACTGGATTTAAAATTTCCTTTTTCAGGCTGGAAGTTTTTGCCTCACTGAGCCGAACTCCGGCTCCGATGCCTTTTCTCTGAAGACCAGTGCGAAAAAAGACGGAGATCACTATGTCATTAATGGCTCCAAGATGTGGATCTCCAACTCTGACATCGCTGGATTATTTTTGGTTTTTGCGAATGCGGATTTTTCTGCTGTAAGACGGGAAACAACTGATTACAAAAAAATTGCTTTAAATTTTACTTTGAAAGAATTAAGGATTCAAATTGTGATTATACCTTTCAGAGTTACAGAGGAATCACGACGTTCATCGTAGAAAGAGACACGCCGGGTCTGTCAGTCTCCAAACCAGAGGACAAGTTGGGAATCAAGGCCTCTGGAACTTGTATGGTCAACTTCGACAATGTCAGGGTAAGCTTAAGAAAGAAAAAAGTTAAAGATACCGAGACAGAATGAATGCAACATAAAACGGGATACAAAAGTTCAAAGTCGAATAGTGAAATGTTGAAAATAAACAATGTTTGTTGCGATTATTTTGAGTTGTAAATATTGTTTAGTCTATGCTAAGATGAGTCTATGATGAGATTCAATTCAACGTGATGTCTGTCTCGAAGGTACCAGAAGGAAACATCTTAGGAGAATACGGAAAAGGTTACAAGTACGCCGCAGCTTTTTTGAACGAGGGTAGGATCGGCATTGGAGCTCAGATGATCGGAATTGCCCAGGGTGCTTTGGATGCAACGATCCCCTACACATTGCAGAGACAACAGTTCGGCAAAGATTTGTTCTCGTTTCAGGTCGGTTTTAATAGCAATAAGTTTTATAACAATTCTTAACGATAAGATGTGTTAATGTGAAATAAATTACAGAATTGTGAAACAGGAACTTTGTTTGCTCTAATGAGCAGTGGAATAACATTGGTGTTTATAAATATAAAATCTATTAGAGAATCAGGAAAAAAAAAATTAGAGAACTTTAGCCTGGCTAGCGTTGGGCTAAAGATGCGCTGTCAGTCGGGCGATATTGATAAGCTAGCAAAAATAGATAATAATATCAATACGTATCAAGTATTGACGTTTCACTTGAATAATGACACGCATTATTTGTTTTATAAGTTAGCATGACGGAGCAGTTGAAATTGTGCGTCACAGACAACAATCAATTTCACAATTGAAGTCTGGAAAACTTTTTTCAGAGCGTTCCTATATTGATAATATTTTTGAATCGAATAAATAATTCTTTTTACAGTCGATGCAACACCAAATAGCACACATTGCAACGGAACTCGAATGCGCGAGATTGTTGGTTTACAACGCAGCGAGACTTGTTGACGCTAAACAAGATGTTATGAGAGAAGCAGCCATGGCCAAATTAACAGCTTCTGGTAATATTTCATCATTTTAAACTTGTTTTTGAGCGATTAAGATGTTCTATTATTTGTAAATCAAACATTATATTTTTAATTGGTAAATCCTTATTCTAGAAACCGCTCAACGAGTGACTTCAAAATGCATCGACTTCATGGGTGGCGTTGGATTCACGACGTCGTTCCCACAAGAAAAATTCTTCCGGGACAGCAAAATTGGCACTATCTATGAAGGCACTAGCAACATGCAACTGTCCACAATAGCCAAATCAATTCGTAATGCCTACTCATAAGCCGCTAGTATTTGAAAAGATAAAAGCCAACGCTGAAAGAAACAAGAAAGAAAGACCCTCTGTATTATTCTGCCATTTTATTTTTATACTTTGACACGAAAATATAATCATTTTGTACAACGAAAATCATCATGACTATTATTTGCCGAACCGAAGTTGGCGAACATGTCTTATTTTGGATCGTGAGGCAGCTTGAATCCAACGAGATCCGCAGTTTCCTTCACGCTCCTCTCTCCTTTTCCGGAGTAAGTCGTCCGGATCTCCTGGTACTTACGAAGCGACTGCAAATATGTTAAATACGATTCTGCGACGTACTTGAGTTCGGCCTGCGCTTTGCACAATACCTCGGACGTCTCCCTGTGAGATTTCGCTTGCTCCATGATGTAGCGAACCATCTTGTTGTCCTTCATCTTCGGTTCGCATGTTGCATGTCGCAGTTCCCGAACGAGGGAACGAATCAATTGTACTGTCGGGTTCATTATTTTGATCTGAAATGAAAACCAAAAATCATAATACAATTTCACTAATCTTAATCTTGGAATGTTGATAATGAACAAAAACTAAGATGACAAATGAAAAAGAACAAAAATTGAATTTAAGTACTTTTTACAGTTCCGAGGATTCTCTCCTTACAAATTCCACGTGCTGGTTCTCGTAAACAGGCTCCTCTCTCAAACGCCAAAAATCAGAACTCAGACAGCTCAATTTTTCTTGCGGGAAAATGTGCATAGACGTTGAACTGAAAGTCTCAAAGTGCTCAAAATTATTGTTCAGTTCGATCTCCTTAGAATAGGGATAAATTCTTGTCAAATAATTGACACTGTCCTCTAAGTCCTTGTTTACAGAATTATTGATAATCTCACTGAAACTGTTGCCTAGGATAATACAATTTTTAATACCCTTGTTCCAATTTGCGTACAAAAAATTGTTGACAAGTTGTTTGGGGCAGTGGATGGCGTACAGTAGGGTAACTTTGTTTTCAATGTCGCGTTTTCCTTCTTCGTTTTCTGTTATTAATTTAACTTTGAGCAATTTGAGAGCTTCGATCTCGGATTTGTTAAAAAGTGGATCATAAATTTGCACCTGACACTTGTAATGAGATTGCAGGGCGAGGAGAGCTGCGAGTTGATGTTTGGCGTTTTTATGACAACTGAAATTGCCCAGACCGTAACAGATTATTTGATCGAGTTTGTCGACTTGGAGGCGGTCCAAGCAATAGTACAGTCCGTTCAAGAGGACAGTTTTGTATGGCGATCTCTTGAATTCTAATCTTGCGTCACGAACCTGACTGAAATTTGTGGGAGAAAATTAATTTAAATTTTTTGACATATTGCGATATTATAAATAATGTTAAGTTTGGATTGAAAAAGTATTTGTATTTTTTAAAATAAGAAAATGATAAAACAATAAAATGACAAACAATTGTGATCCATGATAAATTATTTATTTACCTGATGAGAGTTTCTATTGGGAGATTGTATTCAATAATTTTCAGTTGTCTATCGTTGTTTTGGAATGTAATCAATGACTGACGTTTTTTTCCCTTTCGTGCCTTCACTAATGTAAAACTGTCATCATTAGACATTTTATAATATATTTACATGGGTTTTGTTTTTATTTACAATTCGTCGCAACTCACGTGAAACGCAGACGATGAGATTTAGAGGTTAGGTTTCAGGTTCCCAACGCCATCTTTTTCTTTTGACATGTTAGATAATTGTTGGCGCTTTAATTTGAAAAGTGATAAATGAAGTTGAAAAAAATTTGTTTGAATTTCATATAGAAGATAAAGGTGAATAAATAATAGATAAATTTAAAGCAAATAGAAAAATGTAATTAATTTTAAAGTTCCAATTTAATAGCAATACTCGGCAAACAAAACTACGTTAAATCATGGTGTTTTTTTGTTATTTTTGGGATATTTTTTGGGTAACATTTAGGATAAATGATTACAAGATTGTGTAATTTATCAACGAGCACAATTTATTTTTGCAAGTCAGTTTTACAATATTTTTGAAATGTTTGAACGTGAGAAAATACAATTTTTAAATATTTGAGCTTTCGAATAATTGCCATCAGTTTTATTAAAAAATTGTGGTACTCTAAATTGTACAATGTTTCGTTGAGTTATTGAATGTAAAACTTTTACAAATACAAATGTGGTACAAAATTGTTGAATTAAATTTTTTACAATGTTTCATTGAATTATTGAAAAAACTTTTGCAATTACAAATTTAAAAATAGCAAACATGATTTGACTTTTGTAAAAAAATAATATAAAAATATATTTCAAATCTAAATTTTTCTTAAAATAAAAACAAAATGTAAAAAATATTTTGAACAAATTTCATTCATTCTAAGACATTCACAATATTTTTTACTTTCTGCTTTTTCGGAGACTTTTTTAAAACACTCATTAATTCCACTCTTCTTAACAAATTTTAATCACACACTCAGAATTTAATGAAAAATATTGCTATAAATTCTTTCCATACGGATGAAGATTTTTTATAAGTTTCATTTCATTTAAAAAGCAAAGCTATTCATTATTACTGCAATTATTTTTCTTTTTTTTTTCTTTTTTATTACTATTAAGAATTATTTGAAAAATCTCCATCGTACCATAAAATAGTCAATGAATCACAAAACATGATAAAAAGTTCCTTACATTAGCACACTTGGATTTTGATGAAGAGAAACGATGACTGGTCCTTGTAGACGGCGTGAAACTCTCGAGCTGGTACTCATCATGATGAAACAAAGAAAATATGAAATTCAATGCAAAGTAAGTCGCAATCTGAACTGACTGAGTACTTCCTCCAGTAGACGTCTTGTTTCAGGTCGAATGGAGACGAGTTCCCTTGAAGTCGGCCCTGGCAGCTGGTAAATGGGTGAACAAGTCAGTTGGTAAAGACTCGGTGAAGAAAGCAGCACAAAGATCTTCTGATACGAATTGATTTGACTGCAACTATACTTATTTGCTTGTGACTGTTTATAGTGCAAGTCAAAAATTCGACCAACATCGTTTCTCCAGGTCAGGTTTCTCCTGGACGAAGATCAGGCATCTTTGTAACTCATAGAACCCAGGAAAACTCACACGATGACCTTGAAATGTTCCGTTGACCTTGGGCAAGACGACCTTTCCTTGTTTACTCTGGTAGATTACTCCAGGAGACGTTGTGGACAGTGAAAATTGGAGCATCGATGTTTGGAAGCTCTTCAAAAAGTGTTGACAAAGTGGTCTTCAACTATTTCCGTCCTTGGAAATGATCTTGGGACATCTCTGAAGATGGTGGCTCCAATGAACACAAGTCAGTTCAAGAAGTACGATTATTTTGCACCAAATTCATATTTTCTTTTGGGAAAACTGCAGATCAGCCGGCTTTGTTATCTTGTCGAAAACCTGCTTAGTCCTTGGGTACAGATGTAGGTTGTGGATGTACGTTGTTCGCATTTATCGTGGAGGATGACCAAGTAACAAAATTTATTTCAATGACTATTTATGGTATTTTTTGTTCTTACAGACAATCTTCAAGCTACAAATAGAAGTCTCCGATTAATGATTGGCTTTATAACTAATAACTTTTAGTAGTTGACTAAACAGTCGATGGATGTAAAAATTATTAGTCCTTCTTTTTTGTAATTGCTATTTATGATAGCAATATCCCAAGTTTGCATTTTGTGGGAAATTAAATATGGTCACCTAAAGTCTTTATAAAATTGAAAATATTTTTTTCTCCCGTGGGGGGAATTTAAAGTGGTCACCTAAAGTCTTTATAAGATTGAGAATAACATTTTTCCTCCCGTGGGGGGAATTTAAAGTGGTCACCTAAAGTCTTTATAAAATTGAGAATGTTTTTCTCTAGGGGGGAAGTTAAAGTGGTCACCTAAAGTCTTTATAGAATTGAGAATACAATTTTTCCGAGGGGGAAATAAATGTGGTCACCTAAAGTCTTTATAAGATTGAGAATAGAATTTTTTTCCCAGGGAAATGTGGTCACCTAAAGTCTTTATAAGATTGAGAATAGAATTTTTTTCCCAGGGGGAAATAAATGTGGTCACCTAAAGTCTTTATAAGATTGAGAATAAAATTTTCCCAGGGGGGGAATTAAAGTGGTCACCTAAAGTCTTTATAAGATTGAGAATAAAATTTTTCCCGGGGGAAATATATGTGGTCACCTAAAGTCTCTATAAGATTGAGAATAAAATTTTTCCCGGGGGGAAATATATATGGTCACCTAAAGTCTTTATAAAATTGAGAATTGTTTTTCTTCCCGAGGGGGAAATAGTAATTGGTCACCTAAAGTCTTTGCAATATTGAAAAAATGCATCAGGATGCAATATTAAAAATGGCAACATTGTGTGCCATAAGTAAGTTATGGTAATTTAAATTTTTTTTAGCAACGAGTATTAATAACTCGAAATTAATGTGATACCTTGATTCAAAACACTAAGTCAAGTGATGTAAACAAAGATATAAACACGGTTTGAATTCAACCGAAAATAATTTTTAAATTTACTTTAGGAAATTGAGATCAAATTTTATTTTTTTGTTTTAAAAGTGATCAAGTTATTTAAAATAATTCAATTAATTAAATTGGTTTCAAATTAATTGTAATCGACAAGGAAATTTGTATCGAATTACTTTAGTTTGTTTAAAATATAATTATATATTCACTTGCATTAACACAATGAAAATGTTTTACACGAGAACACATTTTTACGGAAAACTTTTAAACAATTATTGCAATTAAAAATGGGAAATGAAAATTAAAATACAAACACTCTTTGTTTGAATGACCGTTAAATTGACGGAGCAACGTGCTCATTTTTAAAAGAAAAGTTATCCCGATTTTTATATTTCTTTAGTTACCTCAAGATGTAGCCTTTTTTATGGACGACGGAATGTTATCACTTAATATCGATGTTTAATAATTTTAAACAATTTAACAAATTTAAAGACTACATTTTGACGAGAGTTTACCCGATGCCGGTCGGGTGATTTGGGAAAATGGCCGTTGTCAGAGCAATGGCTGGGCTATATAGTCTTGAACAGCGCCATCTGCAATGTGATGTTTCGCATTGTTGATGCAAAAGTGAACGATCTTTATATAGCTGAACGCAACCTCATTAACAGATTGCAACGAGTCGAGTTGAGAAAATCGATGACAAGTGACAATTATTATCATTTTTGTGATTAAAGATCAAGGAAATATTATATTGAGCTATTAAGCGGTGATTGATTAAAAATAAATATGCAAGTTTTATCGATCAACAATTTTTCTTAACAAATCGTTTACTTGTCACAAAAATTGCTGCTCCTATGGTGTGTACGATTTTGACGTGAGTTTCACTTGTGCGACTAGTGTCACTTCTCACTCCCGTTCAGTCTCAAAACTTCAAGTCATTCGCATTTTGTTGTTTACTGTTTAGTGTTGTTCGTCGAAATAAGAAGCAAAAATGGAAGAGATCGGAATCATGTTGCCCGATAAAGTAAGTCGAGTTTCAGTTTTCAATATATTTTTTCAATTTCATAACAAATATAACCTAAAATCATTTAAACTAAAAAATGATCTTTCCATACACCTTTGTCACACTTTTTGATATTTTTCTTTGTCATACACTTTCTTATACTGATTAATATTTCTCTTTCCTTCAATTTTGATTCGTATTAATTTTGGAGCAAGAAGCATATTATTTTTGTAGAATGACAAATCAACTTTGCATTTCCTTCTTTGTCATTTAACAGAAATTTTTTGTTATTGATTTTCTAACTAATTTTATGTTTAGGAACTTATTGAACCAGATTGTAAACCAGCGATGGGTCATTACACAGGAGCTGGGGATGATTTGGATGTAGAAGATCTGTACACTAAATACAAGGTTAGAACATCACCAAAAACTCGTCACCCTAACTATATAAGAAAGAATTTTTTTTTTATAAGAAAAATGTTTAAAATAATTTTTAAAAAACTCATTAAAATCACTTGGTTTACTTTTCAGAAACTTCAAAGGATGCTTGAATTTTTGGAAGTGCAAGAGGAATATATCAAAGATGAGCAACGCAATCTGAAGAAGGAATATTTGCATGCTCAGGAAGAGGTGAAACGCATCCAGAGCGTACCTCTTGTGATCGGACAGTTTTTGGAAGCCGTAGATCAAAACACTGGTATCGTAGGATCTACCACTGGGTCCAATTATTATGTGCGCATTTTGTCAACCATTGACCGGGAATTGCTCAAACCATCTGCTAGCGTGGCTTTGCACAAACATAGTAATGCTCTAGTTGATGTTTTACCACCAGAGGCTGATTCCAGTATCTCGATGTTACAAGCAGGTTCGTCAAACTTTGTTTTTTTTACACGTATCAACTTTTATTAAACTTACAATAAAACAAAATAATGTACGGGTTGTATTTTATCTGAAACTTTTTAACAATTGTTTTTAGATGAGAAGCCGGATATCCTGTATAGTGACATCGGAGGGATGGATATGCAGAAGCAAGAAATTCGTGAAGCAGTAGAACTGCCCTTAACGCACTTTGAATTGTACAAGCAAATCGGTATCGACCCGCCAAGAGGAGTTTTGATGTACGGGCCACCTGGATGTGGCAAAACCATGCTCGCGAAAGCAGTTGCCAGACACACCACTGGTAAATTATTATTCTTGTTTGCGTACAACTTGATCTGTAACCGGTCTTTACCTCGATTTTGATTTTGTTTCAGCTGCATTTATTCGTGTTGTCGGTTCCGAATTCGTGCAAAAATATCTTGGAGAAGGTCCACGTATGGTGAGAGATGTCTTCCGTCTGGCCAAGGAAAATTCACCGGCAATTATTTTCGTTGATGAGATTGATGCCATCGCAACCAAACGTTTTGATGCACAGACCGGTGCCGATCGTGAAGTACAACGTATTCTACTCGAGTTGTTGAACCAAATGGATGGTTTTGACCAGACGACCAATGTCAAAGTTATTATGGCTACCAATAGGTAAAAATATCACGAAAATTCAATCCAAATCAAACAAGTAAAAACAAATGCAACTTTTCATACATCCAAAATGAACGTATCATGTTCACATTCTTTGATTTTTATAGGGCTGATACATTGGATCCTGCTCTTTTGCGACCCGGGCGTTTGGACCGGAAAATCGAGTTTCCTCTGCCGGATCGCAGACAAAAGCGTTTGATTTTCGGTACGATCACGTCCAAGATGAATTTGAGTGAGGAGGTTGACTTGGAAGATTATGTAGCTCGACCTGACAGAATTTCCGGTGCTGATATCAATGCCATCTGTCAAGAGGCGGGCATGCACGCCGTTCGCGAGAATCGTTACATCGTCCTGGCGAAGGACTTTGAAAAAGGTTACAAGAATAACATCAAAAAGGATGAATCAGAGCACGATTTCTATAAATAAATGTCGTTACCGCTTAGAATTTTGAAACAAAAAGTTCTCATAACAAATTACCTTTGCTAATTTACTGTATTTCAATGCCCAATAAATTTATTAATTAAATAATTGATTTGAATTGATCAAAGTTATTATTTCACGTGTCTATAATTATATCCCTATTTTTTTTTTCATTAAAAAAATTTTTTATTATTTTTCAATTTCAAATTAATTCAACATCTGTACACTCCTGCGCACTGCGCAGTCGGTGCGATCAACTTCGCACCGCAGCGTAGTTGATTATTTTAAGACACAACATTACGAAAAGTGAGATAATATTCAGTGGATGTGTAAATCAAAGCATAAATTCTTCAGTTCATTTGTTTCGACGTCAATTGTCATGTAAGAAAACAAAACGTCGTTTTCCTGTCACCTGAATACACGATAAGTTTGCCAGGCCGCATAAACATAACCTAGCCACCGACATCTTGACTTAACATTGTACTTTGAATTTGAATCATGAGTCTAGCAAAAATAAAGGATTTCAAGGAAAATTACACGACTCCTTATGGAGCTGTACCGAAATTCGAATGGATCGATGATGAATCGACAGAAGAAATGATGCAAACTCGGCGAACAGGATGGGACCAAATTGGTTATAAATTTAGGAAGGATCCTTTAATACCACTTGGTGAGCATCTGGAAAGGAATATTCAAAACAACATTAACTCCTAAATAAAAAAATTAATTAATTAAATTAAAGTTCATAAAGTTAAAAGTTAAATAACATCTCTTTTTTATTCAATTTTATTTACACATAGATATTACAGTTAGATGAAGTTGAAAGTGTGACAGCTGATTTAGGAGATGAATATTTTTTCAGGAACCTTCGCAACCATTGGTGCATTGACTTACGGATTGTGTGCGTTCAAAAAGGGGGATTCGATGTTACAGCAGTATATGATGAGGGCCCGAGTCGGATTCCAAGCTTTTACAATTGCAGTGTTTTGTTTTACCAGTGCTGGGGTATTGCATGTCATGAAACAAGATAAGGAAGAGAAGGAAGTGTCAAAGCAGGAGGTACACGATGAGAAAAATAAGGTAGTAGCAGAAATAAAAAGAAAATAGGCCAACTGAACGAAGTTTTCCAGAGCCAACAGTTCGGTCTCACGTTATGTTGAATAAGTCCTCTGTATAATCTTGGTTTGGCAATAAAACACATGTATATAGTTGTATAGCGAAGAATTTTTATTTTACACAAAAACTGAATTATTATAATTCTGATGATTCAAGGTTTGCTCCATTTGAGTGAGAGCGGATTGTAAAAGATTTCATTACCGGATGGCATACAAAGTCGTCGAAATTGGTAGACCGAGTTCCTTTTTTGAGTTCCGGCCAACTAAACACTTTGAAACGTCCGTCCATAATACAGACTACCTAACGCTATTTGATACACCTATAATAATATCTCGACGACAATCAAATTATCGCAATTTTATCCGTTCTTGGTAGATGAGTTCATTTAATAATAGAGAAGTGGTTACAGTCGAACCACGCGCATTCGTTTGGTTACGTGCAAATAAACTAGCATTTATCCGTGACAAACGAGGCAACCAATGTTGAAAGAATCAAAGTAAAAAAATAAATACTTAGATGATACATGTGTGATTTTTGAACGCCGATTTCACAATAATGACCGTTACAATTAATCCGCCTTGCGTAATTGCACAAAGGTAACCATCGATTATTCCATATATACAAAACCGTAGAAAATAAAACGAAAAAGAAAAAAAAAACAAAAACAAAATCGAAAAGGTTTTTTTTAAAAGTAAAAAAAAAAAAAACGATGTGGTATCTCTCGTTATACCGCGTTACATCTCAGTCATCTCTAATCGTGACTCTTATTTGAAAATGGCCATCTTAGAGTTCCCGCACCCAATTTGCGAACACCGCTGGTGCTGAGCGATCGAGAGCGCAGACTTGGTGGACTGTTTGACGAGTTGCAGCTGCTGAGACTCGTGCTCGGCGTGAGACCGAAAATTTCCTGAACTGTCGGTCTGGATGA
Source organism: Trissolcus japonicus (assembly GCA_030522925.1). Classification (NCBI taxonomy): domain Eukaryota; kingdom Metazoa; phylum Arthropoda; class Insecta; order Hymenoptera; family Scelionidae; genus Trissolcus; species Trissolcus japonicus. Next base: position 17,753 of record JAPYZS010000280.1, on the reverse strand, counting down.
TGGGTAATCTGTTTGCACTGATTCTGAAAAAAGGGTCAAGCATTCAAATTGTTTGTTGAATTTTATAAACGGACCGGGAAAAGAAGTTCTATGTATGATTTAAAACAAGTTCGCCGAATTGTACAGGATTAGATTATTGAATTTGACTAGAATTTGGTAAAAACTATTTTATTCGGTCACGTATAACTAGACCTATTTCCCAGACATGGTAAAAAAAATTATGTCTCACCAAGTTTGATCAGACATGGGGCAGACATGGAACTTCTTTTCTCAAGAGCAAAGATGAGAATATTAATTCATATAAATGTGCATTACCAATCAGTGGAGTTTCATCATACAAAGATCCTTGTCTCTTACTAATAAAAGAGTTTCGGGCGCTTTCAACGCACGGGACGTTTTGAATGGACTCGGCGGCATGCTTCCACCTCGCATGGTCCTTCGTATGATTGGCCAGGTGTCTCAACCACTTCTGCGCCTCTTCGCTTGAATCTAATTTTAATATCACGACTTTTTCTGAACCCTCAATGTTGTTTATTATTCGAATCTCCTTAGTCGACGTCTTTGAAGCTCTTATTGTAGTCTCCTGCAATTTAGAAGACATTTTATTTTCAATGAATGAGTTAATGATTGACTTAAATGAAGTTGTCTTGATTGATTTTGGGAGAAATTATAACTGACCCTATTGATGGGAATGTTTTGAATACAATTTTGATCTTCGTCGGCTAACTTTCTTGAATCCCATGTCTGGAGAGCGAATCCGCGCAGACGAGCCCAGCAGTTTACTCCATTTAGATTGACACTGCCAAAACAAACGTCTTTCTTCACGCATTCTGGCTGCGCCGCTAAACGACAACAGAAGTGCCCGAATAACGGCAATTCATGATGTTTATTTTCTGTAACACAAATTGATTTTTCATTTAACTTTGGCTCGGACAGACGGTTCTTCGAGATTTCAAGTTTTTCAATATTAAATTAGGAGATAAATGAAAATAAATATTATTATAGCTGCACTTATAAATTGTATACAATCATTATAAATTACCTAAATTCTTAATGACCAGATCATGCGTATGTATGTTATCATCAGTATCGTCTAATTTCAACGTTGCAGAAGCCACGAAATCGAATTGAGGTCCTCTGTAAAAGTTGAACTTGATATTAATAAAAAGAAGCATTAGTTTATTATTACAATTATAGAAAGATAGAAATATAATTTTTTAATTTCAGTTTGTACACGTCGAGGTGAATTAAAATCATACATCTTGCCAGAATTGAGTTCATCTCGAAGTGAGGCAGCGAGTTTCTTCCCAACAGTTTTTGAGATTGACGAGTGGATGGTTTTTTTGATTCTCCTCGGAGTGCTTGCAATACTGAGATCCTCCTGGAGAATGTGACTGTAGATCTCCAATGTCAGTTCAAAATCAGGTGGAACGTTGTTACTAAAAAAAAAAAAAAAAAAGATGAAAATTTAGTTCAGCTTTTTTCCATTTATACTTTATTTTATGTTGATACAAAAAATTTGTATAAAAAATTAAAAACAAATTGAGAACAAAATGAATAAATAAATTGTTGCAAAAACAATTCTACAAAAATTAATTTTCTTCTAAGTAAGAAAATGTAAAAATGTTTGTGTAATACTCACAATACTAAAACATCCGGGAAAGTAATATCAGTGAGAGCACGATCTACAGGACAAAGCAGGGCCGTGTCGTGTATCTCAGTTCCGATACGTGCCAGACAAAAAACAGCGAATCTTCGATAATCTCCGCGATTTTTGAAGTGGTCCGAATCACGCCACATTAGAGGGATCCTCAACTCTGATAAGGATACCCTTGCAGTACTTGTTGGCAAACTAAAAATTGAAAAAAAAGTTAATTAAAAAAATGAATCAATCAATTTATCAATTAATACAATAAAAAAACTAAATCTGTTGATTAGTTGAACCAACTAATTTAAATGTTGGTGTAATAAAAAACTTCGATTCAATTGAAAAAACCCGACACTTTCAAAGTTAAAGTTTTTATGAGTGATTTTATTACCATCAGAGAAAAAAAAGTTCAATTAAGTGGTTGCAACATAAGCAATAAAGACTTAATGCATCGTTAGTGCGGTATCAAATATCGGTGTAATGTAAAACCTCGTTTTATTTGAGGGCTCCTTTTTGCGTCGTTGAAGTTCTTCCATGTACGCAGACATCTTCTCGCTGGACGTCAATAACGCCCTCGCAGCTTCCAGGCTTTGTGCCCTGTGTCGAGCTGCGGCCAGGAGCCTCGCGGAGCCTTCCCGCATCTTAATCTCCACTTCGATCTTCTGCTCGAGATCATATTCCTGAAATAAACAGACGAACAATATTTTAGTTAATCTTTTTTTTCACCTGTTCAATCTATTCTTTAAATTACATTCTGCTGTCAATTATAGAAATTGTAAATTTGTTACTCTTACTAAACGGTGGATATAAAATTGTTTAACAATGTTTTTCTCGTCTTGTGAATGATAATTTTACTTTGGTCATTTTTTCTGGGACTCTGAAGTTTTGTTTCATTTTTTTTTTCCGTTTCAAAATTTTATGTTGTGACATAAGAAAGTAAATGATTCGGCGACAAGAAGTGAGCAGTGCTGCTGAACGCAACTAGGCATCTGAGCTAATTCACAAGTCGTCCTACAAAGTGCATTTAAGAGGCATGCTTATGCAAGACTAATTGTCGTTGATTATGCGAAATAGCGAATTTTGCGTGGGCTCCAGTTCCAGATAAACGCGACACATGTGCGACCTGCGCTCATTCTTGTGACAATTAACAGTCAAGTTTCCTTTTGTACAAAAAAGAATACAAATATTAAATAAAACATGAACAAAAACAAACCTTGAATTATCAAGAATTTAATTCGTTTCAAATCGGACGAACCCAATAAAACATCATTGAACAAGTTTTCGAAATAAAAATCAGGGGAAAGAAGACAGACAGAACAAAAATCTTTTAGGATGTCATATTTCGAGACGTCTGGTTTGATTGATGATTCTGATTCACGAAATTTTGTGATTGGAAGGATGAGGAACACTTGAATTGCAGTGATAAAATCTTTCTCATTGTGTATGGCTCCTCTACGGGGATGCTTTTGTAATAACTCAGCTAAAATAGTTCACAGATGACAGGTAGAACCAAACGAAAAGGGCGCCGTGGTTCTTCGAGGAAATATTTCTACGAAGCTGAAGGTGTTGTAATAATGAACGCCGCCACTATTGAATACAATGAGACGAACGGATTTCATCGTGCTCATTCAAAAGTCATATTTATTTCATGAGGTTGAAATTAAAATTGATTACAAATATTATGTGCAAATTTGGCAATTTTAAGTGCCAAACTTGACTGTCAATTTTGAAATATAATTTTGAACCAATAAACGTAACAACTTTTCGGGACAATAATCAAAAATAATCGTTAAGTAAAAAATTAATTAATTAATTAATAAGTTAATGAAAGAACTTTTTTTTCAGTTCAGTGAATTTATGAAACTTTGAATGATTATACATTTTCAACGATCGACAATTAAAAACCAATAATACATCTACAAATAATTCATAGTCATTGATGAGCCAACTTTGTTTCATTTCGATACTTTTTTCTCTCGATTTTTTACTGCGCTTGCAAACTTTCAACGTACTTGCAAAAAGGTCTCCGATTAAACATTCCAATTAAATTTGACGTTACGAAATGTCGTCATCGGTGACTGACTGTGAAAAAAAAAGTCTCACGTGCGATCATTGAATTTTTTTTTCTTTTTAGAAATTAGATCTGACTAATGACTGCTGATTATCATCAATGACCTCTCGCCAATTGTGATAATTAGTATTTAATCTTCATTGAACATTCAAATTACTCATCGCAAAGTTAGATAAAAATTAAATTCCATGGACACCAATTAGAAACATTATTTTTCAAAATTATTTGGCACTAAATATTTTGCTATGTTATTCTCATAATACATTTTAAACAATCAAAAATTTTAATTTCTTGTCAACATTTTGTTTACATAATTTACTTTTTTGTTCATTTCTAATTCTTTGCTTTGAACTTGTTTGTTTGGATCCCAACAAATGGTCAATGGAGATGCGAAGTTTTGTGAATTTAAAAAATAATTTTTTTTAAGGGGTAATAAATTTGCGCACATAAGTGAGTGTGCTTGATGGCAACGCGTTCAGACGTAGGCGTGACCGTCAATCGACAAAGCCAGGATCGAGTCGCCGAGTCGTCATAAAGTTTACGAGTCGCGGGCAAATCGTATGAACGTTTTGTGACGACAGAGACGTGCAGTCTCGGGTTGCACTTGCGGAGCTGCGAAGTGCGCGGCTCGAACAATGCAGGTCTTGTGAACGCCAGACGAACAATTGTCGCCAGATGAAAACAATCGATTCTTTGATTGTTTTGTGCCACAATACCTGAGAGGCACGTCGTTAATCAAACGCTGCACCTTTGTTCAGGTTTACACCTTGCCGTGTAATGAATGTCATTAGCAAAATTTCCTCTTTTTGCAACCTTACAATTTGTGCAGTCGTATAAAAATTAATTGAAATTCGACCTTATGATTCAACTTGTTTCATTTAAATTGAAATTTCAGGATCAATAGAAAATGAATTTAAAATTTGAAAACAAAAAAAAATTAGTAACAAGAAAATAATAAAGGTTAGCAAATTAAAGAAAGAACTTCCTTTTTATTGAAATAATAAAATTAAATATAAAAATAGCTGACATCGAAATTGAAAATTTGTCAACACAATAGTAAAAAAATGCACAAATTGTAGAAATTAATGTTTGATAATTAAAGGATGTTTAATTTTGTTGTTAAGTTAATTGTAAGTTATTGTTTTGTGTCGAAGACGATCGACAACTCGTTCGACAAAGCACACAGCTTTTACGTGATTGGTACGGTCGGAAATCCGGGGAATCATCCACCCGGATATATTGGATGTAATGTTATACCCCCGACTGTCAAGGGAGAACTTGGGTTTCAAGAGAATGATGTGTGAAACAATATGAAATTGATTATTTTTTTTTTAATTGAAAATTTGTACTAAATAATCTTGTGGTGATAAAATGATCAATTTTACAGTTAATGAATATTGTTATTATTTTTTAAGTTTGAAGTAAACATTTGGGAGTGAGATGTACAAGAGGTACGTTGCAATCAAAGAGTAAGATATTTGCTTCAAGATTTGCAGTCGACTCGAGTGGGTTTTTAAGTATAAGTGTGGTCGGCAGAAAGAGTCCCTGCCAAAGTCAAGCTCGAGACTCCGCGAGTCGCGAGTTCGTCGACCGGTCGGTCTTGGTGCATAAACCTATACGTTTCCATGACTGCGATCAACAATTTTTTCCATTACGATGACGTCCAGTACATGCAACTGTTTTGTCAGATTATACATCATAATTCTAATTCATTACAACTTGGTATCATTTTTATTGTTCATATTATAGTTATATCAAAATTTATTTTTCATTTTTTCTTAATTTAATATGTTTAATTTATAAATTAATTATATATCATTTGTTCATATATTTTACAAATGGCAAAATGGACTTAAGAAATTTAAATGTCAAAGAATCAAAAAAACTTTTTTCAGTTTATAAATGAGAGATGCAAGATTAAGATGAAAATATGTTTCAGATGGGACGTTTTTTTAATTTGTATGATTGAAATGATTGAGTAAACATGGGTGGTCGCGGTGCAGATGCATCAAACTAAGAAGAAGCGAGCAAAATTTTCTCAATGGTTTAGCAGAATAAAATACATAGCCCATGCAGATTGTGCGTATTTTCATTCCTTTTTTTATTTCCCGTTCTCAGACTATGCTATCGTGCAGAATGTACAGATTATTGTAGGGTTAAGACGTCGGCGGCTATTGAAGTTACAGCGGAACGTTATGGCCGATGGCCAATATGAAAGATGCAAATTATTTATGAGTTTGAAACTCTTTATCTGACGTTTGTGCAAAAGTATATTTCGTGAGTCAATTTGAAAAAATATTTTCTGAATTCAACATTTTATCTAAAAGTAATGTTTCAAAAGTAATCATCTTTCAAAATCCTTTGTTAAAGTCATTTTTCATCTCAAAGTCATACAATTCAAAAGGTGATAATTTTTTCGTTCAATAACTTAATGTGTTACCTTTTTCGTTGGTTTTGCAAAAATTAAAGCTGTCGTCATACTTAAATTTGTAAGAAAAAAAAAGTTACAAGTTTAGGACTTGGCACATTTTGTGTTTCGTACTGTAATACAATTGTCAGTGCGGAAAAACGTGATCGTATTTTTTTATAAGAACTAAAGATAAATAGAAAATTGGTTCAAGGTAGAATAAACGGTGGCGATCGCGTGCAGCAAATCGTCGGGAAAATTTAACCCTCGTAATCCGCGGCGCGCGTCGCGGACGCAGACTGAGCAGAGGGTGGTTTTGGATTTCGATGCCGGCAGACTCTATCAGCCTTGGGGTTTGTGCAGACTCGGAGGGAGTACCGGCGCCATGGGATATATCGACCCGGTGCACGCACACCTTTGCTCTCCCACTTTTCTGCGAAACTTTTTTTTCCCCCAACATTAATAAAAATCAACCTAGAAAATCCTAATTCAAAATGCTAATTTAACATTAAAATCTACGATGCAATTTTGATTTAAATAGTTTTAAATTGATGAAAAAGACTTTTCATTGGTCAATTTTTTAATACTGAGAAAAATAACAATAAATTTTTGATATTGAAAAAAAATTGATTTCAATTTTTTGAATGTTGGGATTTTTTTTTTTTTTGAATGAAGGTAAAGTTTGTTGAGTAAATGAAGACGGGTTCGATTCTTGTACGACATATTTTGGTCGCCTATTTGCGTCACTACGGTGTGTCAGCAAAAATTTGAAAATCTCACAAAGTGTGTGAACCCGTGTGATCGGGTACAACATACTATACTTAGACATTGTTAAGTGGAACGAGGACGCTTGACCTCTTCCTTCTTATCGTCTCTTGTCCCGATCATCCGTTCGAACAAATCAACTCGAAAACCGTATCTTGCGAAAACAATTTTTCGCCATTTATCGCGCTTGATCAAGTAAACTAAATTATCGCTAATTGTTTACATTTAATTGAAATCTGTCACCGATTAATAAGTTTTATTCCAAGTTTCCCACTTTTTTCTCTTTATGATTTTAATGACTTGTTTTTCAACCAATCGATAAGTACATATATTTTTACTTATTATATATAAAATCAGTATATAAAAATCATTTATTATTGAGATTTTCAGTTTTTCGGTATATTTGTTTAATATTTGTTTTTGATATTTTGTAAGCAATTTTTAAAGCAATTTGTTTTAGTTTTTCTTCTAACTTGCAGCTGTAGAAATGATTAACGATGCAGATTTTTAATTTTTCAATATATTTTTCTTGTTTGTTTCCCGTATCAGATAACAAAATTTTATCGGATTTTAAACGGATCACGTTTTACACGTGATCTTTATACACGGTGCATGTCGCACGTCTGGCACTGTCAGAATTTTCGACGTGATCTTCAAGTTAAGTTATTCAACTTCGGTTCAATGACGACGTGGGAAAATTAATGTCACTTCAAAGAAAGAGTGTCGGAATAAAATGTTGTCGACTTTTTTTCTGCATTTTTTATCATATACTCGTAGCTTTTATAAAACAATCCCAAGGTAACATTTTTCATCGAACGTTTTTATTTTTTGCAAAGGTATCAATTTATATGTTGTTCGGAACTAAACTTAAAAACATATCATAACTTTTCATCTTTTTTTAGAGCGTAATTTGTTTTCCAAAATTAAATCTGTTTAAGTGTCACGTATTTTTTTAATTTCATTTATTCATTTTTAAATGATTTTTTTGTTCAAATTTCTATTTTGATGTTACATTTTTTACGATCAATAAATAACTCTGAGTTTGAAATCCATGAAAATTTCAGATCCATTTTTTTCAAAATAATTTTAGTTCATATTTAAAATCGCCATAATCCACTCCAATGGGCAGATAAACGTCGCTATACACGCCGAAGTTATAAATACCCGGCCTGACTATATTCCGCATTAGCAAACATTTTTTTTTTTCCCCGAAAAACTTGCGCGTCAATTAAATCGATCTAATGTTTATTGTAATCCGCAGCCCGACCGGTTGGCATCGGAGTTGATGCAAAACTAACGTAGGGAGAGAAAAAATGAGGATAAAAAGTCAAGGATTTGTAAAAATCGCGGGGCTGACTAAGCCGTGCGTTAGCATCCAGGCGGCATTTGACTCCTGACCACTGCCAACGAGGTTCAATTAATTACGCATCGCGCGACGACACTCGACGCGCGTTATCCCGTCGCGCGAAATAACGCGACGACGGTATATCATCGTTCAATTAGCGCAAAAGCGTCGATTAATTTGCCACTCGAGTACTCGCACACGTTATTTACGCTCCAAATGACGTCTCTTGTTTTAGAACTCCTTTTATCAGGAATTCAAAAGAGTTTAACCGAGTCGGACAAGAACAAAAAATCTACCCTAGAAAGGTGAAAATAAAATTTTTCTATTTCAAAATAAAAACACGTTTTCATTCAAAATAAACATTCATAAATTAACATAATTAATTTATTGATTCATAAATTGATCTGGTTGTTTAATAAAAGATCTTAATTTGGAATTTCAACTTTTGAATTTTGCAGTCCGAATTTGATAAGTAATGAAATATATATTTTGTGTAATTGAATTAATTTATTGCTTTTTGAGGGGCCACTTTTAATGAGAAGTTTTACGGCGTGGAAGATCCTTGTTTGTGATGACTTTTAGCGGGGGTCGAGGTGGCTCAAATAAATATGACAGTAAACACGAATTTTCTTGCTCGTCGACACAACTCGCCCTAAAAATACACGCCGGAAGGTGCCATGTCGGCACTTCTCTTGATTTCGCTTTGCACTTATTTTGTCCTTTCTTGCATTTACAGATGTCATTTTTATGAACTTCTGAGAGATGCGCTTTTTCGTACCGACGATGGAAGATTGTTTGCCTCAACCAAGAACGAGGGCTTGCCAAAATCAACAATATTTTTTTCTGCGTTCAATGACGTTTTGGAAAGTTGACTTTTGTCAATTAAAAAAAAATATAAAAAAATAAATAAAAATTGCGAACCAAAAATAAACAAATAAAAATGGACAAATTAGAAATGAACAAATAAAAATAAACGATTAAAAAATTCTTCACATTTTATTTGTTGATATTTGTATTGGGATTGAGTTTGGTAATTGAGCTTGCAATTGAATTTCACAGCGTTGCAATTTCTAAACATTTGTCGTGCGTCCAGGTTGGTCACACGATATGTCCGCTTAGGAAGCAACATTTTTCGCTGTCGTAGCGTTCAAAAACGCACAACCGGTGAATGGTCATGTGAGAACAACAGTCATATCGGCCACATGATTGTGTGCAGAATAATCGATCGAGGCCAAACGCCTTTGTAATCACACAAAAGAAAATGAGAGTTACAAACAACAAAAAATTACACACTTTTTTATACAATCAAAATGAACTTTGTCAAGAAAAAAAAACTATGAAAATCAGTGAACATTTCGACCTTCGATAACTTTGTTTTCTAAACTAAATGAAAAATCCTGATGAAAGATCAACAGACATCTAATTTCCGTCGCGCAAATTGCCATCAGCCGAGTTGTCAATTACGTAAACGAATTTGGGCCCGATTAGTGTCGTGGCGAGAGCAAATGATGTCAAGCCAGGACGTGATTATCGTCAATTCTAGAGGCGCAGAAATTCGTGGGCGAACCGGTCGACGATCCAAGAACAGAGAGTAGGACGTGAAAAATCGGCGCATTCAAATGTAAATAAAATCAGGTTGGTCACCGCGAGCTTGAGAGAGTTATTCCAATGCCGGAGCCTTGCTTTTGGTATGGGTATGTATTTATGTTCTCGCATGTTGTACTTTACCTTTTATGATCGTTCGCAAGTTTGCATACAATTATCTTCAAGTGACAAGTGGATTGTTTGAGAATAACATTCAAAAGTACAAATTTTGACAGTCAAACTGTTGTCACAAAATTAAAAAATTAAGATAAAAAGTGAAATGGTTTTATTTTTGATAAAATATTTGTAGAAACGAAAATGAGGATCTAACACTCTGTTCGAAATTCTGAGATAAACAGTCATTAAACAGATTTTGAAAATAAAAAATGGTTTTAAAAAGATTGATTAAAGAGATTCATTAAAAAAAGTCTGCTGAATTATAACGTTATTTGTGTTGGAGCTTTTCATCACTAGGTAGTTATTAACGATGTTCGCGTGTTTTCTCTTAGAAAAAAAATGTTTTTAATTAGGCGGGTTTAATTGACGAGAATTCTATGGTGCAGCATGCGGTGCACTTGAATCGAGTGTCAGAATTCTGCTCTCGCGTCTGCAAAGGATAAATATAAATCTATGAAGAAGAGTGCGCGCGCCGTCTTACTCGACGCGCTAATGACTTGGTATTATGACTCGTCGGATAGTTGGCACTGTTATTCAATGTTTTCCTTTCATTTTTAGAACTTTGACTCCACTGCATGGTGAAAAAGGAAGACGAACAGAAAATAAAAAAGGCTCTTTTTGTCACCTCCAAGATAAAAAGAACAGCTGACAGGAAAACAAAAACTTGACTCTCTTTTTCTAGATCACTTTTGTCACCGCGACTTTTCTGACAGAAAAAACGGATGTGGGTGGCGCGCTTTTTACGAGCTCGGCACACTTCATTTATCGCTTCCTTTAGGGAGAAAAAAAAATTTTTAGGGTGATTGATGTAACGCAACATGCGGTGATTTTCTCTCAAATTGACGGTGAAAATTGTGTGACAAAACTTTAATATAAACACCGAGCAATTCATCTATAAATAATTAATTCGTCTGATCTTTTAATAGTTTGCAAATTTAGTGGGTGACTGACCTATTTCGTTATTTTTTTACTCTTATTCTTTTTTTTTTTTTTTTTTTTTTTTGGTTGAATCAAAAATTATAATCTCTGCAAACAACTTGTTTCGAGATCTTTAAAAGGAATTGGTTTTTGTGATGCGAGCAAAAGAGGTGAGAAAAAACGAGATAGACGATTAAAAAAAAAGAGAACATGATTTTTGACAGCAAGCAAAGAGGTGTCTGAAATCGAAGAGGCGAGGGCGGTTCGAGACTGAATAAGTACGTGACTTCCGCTGATGAGACACGCCGATTTCTCGGAATGAATACATAAACTTGCTCGCCAAGGAAATACCGGTTTCGGACACAATGTGGAAAATCGTAAATTCGTGTACCGCGCAGTCTCACATTTCGCGCGTTGCCTCAGATTTTTTTTCGCGCCGCACTTTCTTGAATTTCATCAGGAGAAATTTTCAAAATTTCAAACTTTTATATCTTCTTTTTAATTCGTTTTAATTTTTTTTTTTGCAAAATTATGAATTTTCCCCAACCCAAATAAAATTTGTCTGGACAAGTAAAACTTACGTTTGAAAATTCGTTCCGAGCGGTATAATAATTGTTCCAACTATTCAAGACAACAAAACAAAAACAACTGAAATCGTTCTTGCACCCACCCATGTCGCCTCGTGATCGAAAACTATATTGTAAAATTTTTACGAAATTGTTATAACACGTGATAATTAATTGTTAGTACACGCCTTTCAACCTTCTGGCGTTATTGAAATTGCATTTTTTGTCCAGCGGGTATATTCGTAACACATAATTGTATTATCACAGCTCGTGTCGCAATTAATTAGACTTGATAATAATAAATCCGCGTTATTGACACGTTAATAAATTCAGTTGCAAGTGAATGACATCATGTTTCTACTCCGGGCTGGACGCACAGTTCTATTTAATATTCGAACCACTGAGATTAACTTGTTATCTTACATTGTAACAGAATTACGTCATGCCGAGAGTTGAATGATCATCATCATCATCTCGGTTGAATTTAATTTTCATCTTTTTTTACACTCGTTTCATAACAAAGTGCAGACCACTTGGATATTAGCATAAATCTCATGATCCGTCTTTCATCATTTTTAAACGAAAGCTATAATGAAAAGATTGAACAAATGAGATTCAAAGTACAAGTGCTCAATTTCTAATTTTTTCATTCTTCTACAAAACAAATAGAAAATCAAAAAAAAAATAACAAAGAGACAATGAAAAAATTAAAAGGGCAAACGTTCAAATCCCCTCCATCGTGAAAGAACATTTTTTGTTATCCTTTGAAAAATAATAGTCGGACAGGTTCGGGTAAGAAACAAACAAGTACCTTTAAATTATGAGCAATTTGTCTGATGTAATAAAGATCCAGGTCTTGCAAGATTTCGATCTTGCCAGGAGGTAAGCTGGCAGAATGCAAAGAGTCATGCTGGCCGCTAAGGCGATTTCGCGCTAAGGCGATTGTCGAGGACTCGCTGGCATCGCGCAGTCTGAGCGCCGCCAATGGCGGAAAGCACGAGTCCATCTCAAAAAACGAGCACTCGTGGGAGCATCACGCGTATACAAACGCACACAACGACGTCATCTTATTTATAGACTCATGACCGCGGATGACCACTTAGCCACAGTTCTCTCCTCTCTCTCGCTCCCTTTTTTTCTTCCTTTTTCTCCTCTTCTGAATTTTCGTGCAATGCACGCTCATTCGCACTTTAACACCGATCCCCATTCACTTTTACTTCTCCAAGGCTCCCCTGCAACATCAATTCGCGATCAAAGGTCAAATTTTGCGCGCTTGAACTTGACCCACTGAGGAGATGCTTGATCGCGATTCCAAAAATCAATCGACATTTCTTTTTTTGGGACTGTACATCTTCCTATTCAATATTTTTATCGTTGCTTGTTCATTTTTACTACTATTTGTTTTTATTCTGTACTTTTTTGATCTTTATCCGCTCAGACAACTCTTTTTCCCTTTTATCTTACGTTACTGGCATTAAGAAGAGTGACGTTAAATTTCAACTTTTGTTTATTTGATTTGCAGGATGATTGTCGAAATTTTCTTTTCGCGTATTTTCACGCGAATTACAGCGAATTTGTTTACCCCGTTATCGCGGGGAATTAAACAATTCGTATGACCGACCTTCACGTCTGCGAAAAAAAAGAATCACACGCAAATATTTTCACATCGCTTATTCATTTACGTGCATTTTGTGTTGTGTCCACGTTACAGCATCACGTTATTTAAATAACGCTGTATTTTTTTGTTAATTGTTATTATTCCGATCGCGTCATTCTTTTTAAACTTTTTAACACAAAAAGCATCAATTTGCGATTAGCGCTAGCATTGGTTTTTTGTTTCCTCTAATCGTTTGACATTTTGTCAGGCGACTATTTGTTATTGAACGTTGATTAAAATTTTTTGAAACAATTTTTTCCCCCGATTCGTCAAAAGTTTATCGCCTGCACAAAACAATTGTTCAATCGAGTGTTTGATAAATAATATCGAACAATTTATCGTCGAACGTTGTTACTGCGGCGTAGAGATAGTTATGCTTAATTATATTTTTCCGACGGTTTAATCATATCTATTAATAGATAGTTGCGTCAAAAGTTCGACAAAAAAACATTCGGTGTCGGTATTTTAAATATACAAATCGATTAATTTCAGAAAACATCACTTCTCAATTACAACACAACATTTCAATTCGAACATTTTATTGAAAACCACTTCAAAATTTAGAAACTGGAAGGTGTTTTTAAAATAAAAAAGAAAAAAGAAATTCAATCTGTCGCCGAGAAAAGATAAACAATCACATACAACTAAACAAACAAACCAAATGAAAACGTTTTATTTTGATCACGCCGGTTTCCATGACAGAATCTTAATCGATCGCGTGCGAAGCATCTCCCCCTCGGATTTTGTCGACACACGCACCATGTCCTTTGCTCGGATACAATTCAACCATCGGGGCCCGATCATGCGAAACAAATTGGAATTCACTCTTATCTGTCAACTTTTGACACTTGACCCCGTGACATCCACTATCCCCCACCAGCGACCCGCGACGTTTCGCGACGCGATTGGGCAAAAAGCGCGCGCTTTTGTTGAACTTTTGAGGGCGAATTGTGCGCGAAGTGCGCGGTTCGAAGTGCTCGCACCGAATAAACGACGCTAGCCGGCGGCGCACAAACATGCAGCGTCCCTCTCTTCCATTCTGCTGTTGCTCTTCGCTGGTTTCCGCTGTCTCGGCGCTCGCGAGCGCAGTCCAGATGGGCACGGACACGTATTTATAGATGTGTTGGGCGCGGACCTAGGGGGGCTTATGGGAACCCATCGCGCCCGACCATTCTAAATAATCAGAACCCAGGAGGAAGAGTTGGATCTCGTTTGTATGATTTTGTTCTACGATTATATTTAGGATTGTGTTTGCGAAAGGGTTCATACGAGGGGCGCAGTCCATTGTTTCGGGGGAAAACTCGTTGAATTAATGTATGTGGAAGAACACTGAACCGAAAAATTATATTTTCATACTTTTTTGGATTAAGATTTTCTGCAAAGTTTCAATATTTTACAAAAGTTATAATTATATTATAATAATATAATCTTGTTATTATTCTGAAATGTTATAATTATTTTTTAATAATATAATCTTTCTGATCTTGTTTTTCTGGAAAAATTTTTCATGCCCAAATTTGTATAATTTAAAATTTGCAATTGATTAAAGGGTTAATTAAATTTAATACCATTTGATTTTTTTAATCATTAAATCGGACATAATGTTGCGATTTGAAGATTTATCGCGGACTACTTAATTTTGTTTCAAATCTTTGAAATCGAATCAACAATTGGGGCGATAAAATCAGTGCAGTGGAGGATTGATATGGCACGTAGTGCTTTTGACGTCATTCGTCGGCTTAAAAACAACTTTTTCACGCGATTACATTTGTTGCGAACAAACATGTTATTGATAGATCGCAGATCTTTTCGATTTGGCCGACAAACAATTAAGGTTCGAGTACTTTATTGTGGGGTATTTTTTTTCAAACTTTTTTGTTCGATTTATATCAACAGTTTTGTCAGAAATACATCAAGAACGTTCCGTAGAATGATCGTTCTAGAAGAGAACGTTTGTGTGAATTTCAATTTTTATTTTTTGGATAATTTCATGTCTTTAATTTGAGGATCGCGAGCATAGGGTTTGGCAAAAGTTTGTACATTGCAATGATCGGAGTTATATTTGAGGTTTAAGTGCATTAAAGTAAATAAAAAATATAGAGAATAAACAGATGAAATGAACGAAAAAAAGATAATAAATAATCGTTAAAAATTTTTTTAATTAGAAATGTAGCATCAATAAATTGACAGCTGCATAAACCTTCGAAAATTTGCGAAAATATTAGAATAATTATTTCGCAGAAACTTTTAGTATGACTCAGTATGAACTTCGGAAATTTTTCGAAATAAAAGTCACATTTTGTTTACGGTTTGATTCTTTTTTCGTGACACCTTTTGAAACTTCAAAGGTATGTGTACAGGCATGTGAACCGATCAAAGTCATTCAAATTGCATTGCAATTTTTTTTCACAGCAAATATCTGATACTTTGTGAAACGATAGTGATGTTTATCAAACTCTCCAATGATGCAATCTTGTGTGAGAGACGCTTTGAAAGTATTCATCATTCGTGATGCATATTTATGACTTCATTTTTAATAGCATCACATGCTTTTGGTCTTGATATTGGGTGAACGTTTTTAATTAAAAAAAGTAAATCAATTCTCTATATTTATATTCTCTATATTTTATGAATTGAAATTTTTTGTCTAAAAAATCATAAATAAATAGATGTTGCAATAAAGCACACTGTCAAATTGTTTTCTAATGACAGCCGGTGAATTAATTTTATCATCAACGTAGCTCTTAACGTATAAACGGAAGCTTGCATTATCTTTGGTTTCCGCAGCAAACTTTTATCCAATTTATCAGGAACAACCCTATTTTAGATTTTCATTTATTTAACTTCGAAAATTCGAGACGTTGAAATGATAGTTGGGGAAACATATTTTGAAAGCTGATTTTTCCACCATTTAAAATTGTAATGTACATTTCTGGATAATAAATGCTAACAATTTCTTTTAACAGACAAACATATTTTTTACTAACAAATACTATTTATCCATGATTTTTGGACTGAAGCTTATTAGAATAATCTAATTGCTAAACCAATATTAAATAATTCTGATAATCAAGATTGGTTTGAACTAAGCAAAATATGCACCACGTATATCATTAATTACATCATCGTTAATTCAAGAGTGTAATTACTCTTATTTCGACCTACACTTCCGCACGATTATAATTTTTCTACGATGCATAATTATCTAAAGCTACTTAATCCGCTAGTTGAAATTTTCCAATAATTTATTCGAGACTTTATCATAAAAAAAATTATTTCGAAAAAGCAAATCAAATAATTTTTAATGTTAGAATATCTGAATTTTATAATTCGTTAATGAAAATCAATTATTTTATAAAAAATGGTTGTTTTTTATATTTCAATTATTTTAAAATATTTATATAAATGCAATTTAATTTATATATATAAATTGATGAATTTTAATCTGGTATATTCAACAAGTGTTGTTTGCACATATTTGGATAATTTACAGACCTTCTAAACCGATCCTCAAGTTTTCTAGGAAATATGTACAAAACTTCTGATGTAGCTTACTGATGCAATGACAATTCATGTTTAACAAAATGATAAACTAAAGAAGGCAAATGTTCCACACGGGAGAATTATCATCGTCGCTGTAAATATAAATCGTGACAAGTTCAGCAAAAAGTTTCCTGATTTTTGTTTAAGCATTTCACAACATCAAGTTCTAATAATTAAATTTTTTTATAATTTAAATCAAAAATGAAAAATAGGAGGAATATGGCTGCATTGTAATTGAAGAAGTGTTTTCGGTTCAAACTTTTAATAAACAAATGTGGCACTCATAAATACACTGGTCTGAATAACAAACGCAACACTTGCCATAAGAATTATAAATAAATTGTTGCGTTTTTTATTTGGACCAGTATATAATTTCTTGCATTAATTAACATTCATAAAATCCTTATGTTAATAATCAAACGCCAGGTCACAAGTTCTAAAATATTGGATTTGAAGATCTAGAAATTCGAGTGTCGATATTCTAGTAAGTTAAATTACAAAAACACCGAGCAATAAGATTATTACTCTAATAATTGTTGTATTTGGCACAGAGGAAAGTGCTCGAATTGCTATAAGTTTGGTTGATAGAGCCACAGTAATGAACGTATTATATCGTGCATATGCAGTTCTTCGGCTTGCTTAGCGAATTCAATTTAGTTCCAAATTGGTCAAAATATTTACGAACTTTCTATATCACCAAAGTAGAAGTAATTAATATATTAATAATGCACGATATTTGTCAAGTTATCATCAATCAACACCTCCCGTTACTCTTATCAAGAAACGTGTAATCATTTAAATAGCTGGCCAGTGTCTGGTAATCATCAGTTAGCAACAGAAAAGCAATCAGAACAGTTCTGAACCGTCTCGAAAAAACCTTTAACGTGAAAAGTGATCGTAAGTTTTGAAGATTCAGAACAAATTGTTAGATGAATTGTTTATTCATTTTGTATAATTAATTCCAATTCTAATTTTTTTTTTCAATACTGTTTTTATAGGCAATTATGAACGGGCTTTCAGTAGTCTTTCTTCTCGGATTGGTGGCTGTAGCGAGTGCCTATCCAAAACAGCG
>JAPYZS010000279.1:0-141754 GCA_030522925.1 Trissolcus japonicus | reverse complement strand
CTCACAGACAATCGACAAGTCGATTGACAGCGCACCATTGTGTAAATGCACTTGTGCACCACCGTCACCGTTATGTATATATCACAAATTGTTAGTTACTCATAACATATAACATAATACATTTTCTGACTGTATTGAGATGTAGGATAATTTTTCTGTGAGCGACTTGAGATATTAAAAATTAAATAAGAAAAATAATGTTAGAAACATATTGAAAAACAAAATTTTAAAAGTGGCTTTGTAGTATTTCTATCTTAAATTCATATCGACGGTGTTAAAATTTATAAATAGAGTCAGAATTTATAACTAGAGATAAAATGCGCTTTATCACCAAGTCAGACATTAACAGTCTAGACTGTAAGCGCAACAGTATGACTTGTTAGAACAACTACTTAGACTATTCTAATACACGACAAAAAAACCTGTAATAAGAATTTTTAAATTTTCGTTTATTTTTACCTAAATGTATTATAAAGCAGAAATAAAATGCCTACTTTTTCGGTTTTTATTGAATTTGATTTTATTTTTAACAACACGCACTAAAAATTATTTAGAGTATTACAAATTTTATTTGAGATTTCAATAAAACTTATTTAGACTTTTAGACATTTTACTGTGTTGGATAAAAATGTGCGCTGTATATCAGCGCACAGGCGACACAAACAAATTTTTAAGTTAGGTTTTTAAATGCAATTTGTATAGGCTTTCTTAATCTTAAAGGACGAGATTCACGCGCACGGAGATCCGGTTTCAATTTCACCCGTTGGCAAATATTCACAAAGAAAATTTCTAATAAAAAATATAAAAATAGAAGAGCCTTTCGATGTTGCCAAATATTTTATATTATAAAATCGGGTAGAATTTTTACCAAACAATTTGATAATTCTTATCAAATTGTCATTTTATCACTACATCATAAATTAGTTTGGTAAAAATTCACAAAAGTATTATTACATGTTTTCTTGCTGAGTATTTGCGAGAAAAATTGTAGATATAAAAATATTGGATGAAAAAGATAAAAGCGGAAATACGTTAAAAATAAAATCACAAACTTACCAATAATTCTTTGCAAGAATTTTCAGCAGCAACAGCAAGCTGGCGTTTAGCAGCAAGCGGTCTAAAACGATGAAGTCACAAATTGCGCACCCACTGAGAAAAATGGACTGTTGTTCGACTACGCGAAAAAAATACCTTCGTGGCGACTGTTTAAAATTAAAACAGTCGCCACGAATGCGTTCACAACACTAATAAATGTGCAGCACAGTAGCTACGCATGTGCAACATATTCTGTTATAACACATCTCTCACAGATGTGTACACTGTTGTGAGCGTTGTAGAAAGCGTTAGTGACCGCTGCACGTTACACGCGTTACACGTTCACGTTAACGTTAGCGATTTGACGCTAATCTCACTTAACCTATGTGGATATTTAACCGCATGTGTCATTAATAAATTGTTTATGAAAAAAAGTTGATCTTAATTGGATTAATATCGAATTGTCATAAATTTAATAAATTAACAATTCACATACGCAAATTATACTTTTCTAAATTATAATTATTTTCTTAGTTACGAAAAATCCATAGAATTATCAATTGTAATTTGTGAATCGATAATTATTATAATTCTATGAACTTTATAATTGAAAAGATTCGAATCAACTTTTTTTATAATGATTTTTTAATGAATTTTTTTAACAACTTTTAAAAATTGTAATATATTACCGATGACTTACCAATAATTCTCTGCAAGAATTTTCAGCAGCAACAGCAAACTGGCGTTCAGCAGCAAGCGATCTAAAACGATGAAGTCACGAATTGCGCACCTACTGAGAAAAAGGGACTGTTGTTCGACTACACGAAAAAAAGGCAGTGGCTATTCGCACCCAGTCCGTGCACAGTAGAAGCCGAATTCTGCTTTATATTTGTTATTGTTTCGCACGGTGCACGGCCGCACGGACTGGGTGCGAATAGCCACAGCCCGGAAAAAAAATCTTCGTGCACCGAAAAAAAGAAATCTTCGTGACGACTGTTTTACACAGTTGTAATTTCTGTGGCAAAAAATTTTTCGTTTAAAACAGTAGCCACGAATGTGCAACACAGTCGCTACGAATGTGCGACATATTCTATTATAACACATCTCACAGATGTGTACACAGTCGTGAGAGATGTGGAAGGCGTTGATGACAGCTGCACGCCACACGCGTTACACGTTTACGTTAACATTATCAATTTGAGAATCTCACTTAACCTATGTGGATATGTGAACACATCTGTTTTTAATAAAATGTTTATAAAAAAAAGTTAATTAACATTTTTTTAATTATAATAAATTTTTTAATTAAACAGTTCATAGAATTATAATAATTATAGATTAATAAAATACAATTAATAATTCTATGAATTTTTTTTAATTAAAAAATTATTATAATTAAAAACAATTTATTATTTACTCATGTAAATTGTTAATTTATTAACTCTATGAAAATTCGATATTAATCCAATTAAAATCAACTTTTTTTTATAAACATTTTCTTAATGACAGACGTGTTCACATATCCACATAGGTTAAGTGAGATTAATCTCAAATCGATAACGTTAACATAAATGTGTAACGCGTGTGGCGTGCAGCTGTCATCAACGCCTTTCACATCTCTCACGACTGTGTACCCATCTGTGAGATGTGTTATAATAGAATATGTCGCACATTCGTAGCGACTGTGTTGCACAGTCACGACTGTTGTCAGCACATTCGTGGCTACTGTTTTAAACGAAAAATTTTTTGCCACAGAAATTACGACTGTGTAAAACAGTCGTCACGAAGATTATTTTTTTCCGTGTGGCGACTGTTTTCATTTTAAACAGTCGCCACGAAGATATTTTTTTATTCTCAGAACACTCGTAAATGCGCAGCACAGTAGCTACGCATGTGCAACATATTCTGTTATGACACATCTCTCACAGATGTGTACACAGTTGTGAGCGTTGTAGAAAGCGTTGATGACGCATTCTACAACGCTGCACGCCACACGCGTTATACGTTCACGTTTATGTTAGCGATTTGACGGTAATCTCACTTAACCTATGTGGATATATAACCGCATGTGTCATTAATAAATTGTTTATAAAAAAAAGTTGATTTTAATTGGATTAATATCGAATTTTCATAAATGTAATAAATTAAGAATTCACATATGCAAATAATACTTTTCTAAATTATAATTATTTTCTTAGTTACGAAAAATTCATAGAATTATTAATTGTAATTTCTGAATCTATAATTATTATAATTGTATGAACTTTATAATCGAAAAGATTCGAATCAACTTTTTTAATAATAATTTTTTTAATAAATTTTTTCGACAATTTTTAAAAATTATAATATATTACCGATAACTTACCAATAATTCTCTGCAAGAATTTTCCGCAGCAATAGCAAACTAGCGTTCAGCAGTAAGCGGTCTAAAACGATGAAGTCACAAATTGCGCACCCACTGAGAAAAATGGAGTGTTGTTCGACTACACGAAAAAAATATCTTCGTGGCGACTATTTAAAATGAAAACAGTCGCCACGAAGATATTTTTTTGTTTTCAGAACACTCGTAAATGCGCAGCACAGTAGCTACGCATGTACAACATATTCTGTTATAACACATCTCTCACAAATGTGTACACAGTTGTGAGCGTTGTAGAGAGCGTTGATGACGCATTCTACAACGCTGCACGCCACACGCGTTATACGTTCACGTTTATGTTAGCTATTTGAGGTTAATCTTAACATATGTGGATATGTAAACGCTTATGTCATTAATAAATTGTAATGGACTGTAACTTTACCAGTACACATAGTGCGAACAACAGTCCATTTTTCTCAGTGTGGTTACGAATATCCTGACACTACGCAGAGAAAAAAAATTTCATTACACGTGCTGCGAAAGTGCCAATTTTCCGTGTCGATTTCAGTGCGGAAAATGCACATTTGCCGTACACCTTGCGGAAAGTACTTTCCGCACGGTATGTGGCACATGCGCACTATCTTCCACAGATATCGACGCGGAAAACTGGCACTTTCACAAGCGCAGAAATTATTGTTTCTAGGCCCCTGAAAGGCATGCCCTGCAAATGAACTGGGCCCTGTAAAGGCGATTCATGCGGGGCCTTTCTTGGCGGGTAACGCCTCGCCCTGTAATCCGCCGTAATTATAAATCATTGTTCATGTAAAATAAAAAAAAGTCTAAAAATAATAAGCAATAAAAATTTAATAAATTTTCTCTAAAAAATTGAAAATCAAATAAAAAAGGAAACGACATATATTAACATTTCTACTGGGAATCGAACCCGGTCTAGTCAAATACAAGCCTATCACCTTGCGCATTTCAACTAACTTTGAAATTCTGAAATTTTATTAGAAAAGTCTCATGTCATTGCATTATTCAAATTCGTTTTTGTGGTAAACATCGCATTTGTTAAAAAATTGAGTTAAATATTAATCGTCAATAATAAAATATTAGTTGTCTTATATTTTTGAATGATCGTAATACTTTGGAAACAATTTCTTATGTAAAATGTAATTCAGCTGGTACAATTTATTTATTTATAGTAGGCAGCAGTTACACTGGTAAATGTCTACATCGAAAGTAAATTATAGCATAATACATTAAGAAAATAATAATACAAGATATAGATAGTGAAATATGTACAAAAGATGAGAAATTTTTACATCGGGTACACGAGGGGGTTCACAATAAAGTTTTTGGAGGGACCTAGCAGAAGTAGCATCAGTTGAAGGTTGCCAGCCGAGGTTGCCATCTCAGGGTCCAAACATATGTGCCCATAGGGAGCGTTTGAGGCCTGGAGACGATGACTACTGTGGAGAGGGCGTTCCACGCGTGAACCATCCGTGGACCACCCGATTGCTCCCGGAAGCGTCCCAGGTTTAGTTTCAGGGCATGGCCTCGAAGGTTTAAGGTCGTCGCTCGCAGATACACATCTTGGAGGGGGTGGCGTCGTACAATGTTCTGAAAATTTGTTAAAAAATATTAATTATATATTTAAAAGAAATCAATGCAGGGATTTTAGTGGCCCTTCATTGGCCCTTTATTTGCCCTCGAAGCGCATTGATAGGCCCTTCAAGGGTTGTCCCTGTTGGAGCTATTCGTCTCTACTAACCGGGCATGCCTTAAGGGGCCCTGAAGATGTTCAGGACACGCCCTGAAACATTTTTAATAGGACCGTTACACAGGTGACTGAATTTAATATTGTATCACTTGTTTTCTCTTTTAATTATGCTGTATGTCTGACTGAATTTAAACTTTTACCACTTGTCCCAAGTAAAAGTCTAGAATTCCAGCTTTGATTGTATTTTATTGATATTTTTGTAAACAATTATTATTTTCTTAATAAAAGTTGATCAAACTTTTTCCCTTTGAGCAAAAGTAATATACAAAAAGTTCTCGTTACATTCAGATACATTTCTTTTGTTTGGCAAAAGCTGCTTGTTTTGTACGAGTTTTCAATTCTGAGTTGCCCGCAGCGGGGTCTACTCCGCAATTCATTATGAACAAATGAAATGAAAATACCACAAGGGAAATTCGTGGGTAGGAGGAGAGGGGGGTCGCAATGTTTCTGCAGGAAGGACCCTGCACTGACTCGCAACTCGTTGAGGTTAATTACTTTCAACACTTTTGTCTCGCTGGTGAACTCGTTATCGATACTTCTGTGTTAAACACTTGCGACAATGCTTTGTGTCTTGTACTGAATAACCAGTCAATTCAATTATTCTTTCAAAACGAATTTAATTCTTTTCCATGTCAGCGTACGTAAGTCTCTCATTTAAGAATTAAATTAATCAATTGAACGCGACAGTTTGATCAGCATTTAAAATAGCAATGGGATGTATAATTTTTTAAATCATGAAAAAAAATCCTGTAAATACAACGGCAATGTACCTGACAATTTACATAACAATCGTTTAGACATTAACAAGTGCGATAATTTTGCTCGAATGTCAAAATGAACAATGATTCAATGTTGAATCCATGTTTTAATTAGGAGCTATTAATCCAACGTTATCCCACTCAAAGACTAAACCGATAATCCAGCTAGCACCAGTTATTTGTCATTAATTAAAATTGACATTTTTTTTATTTTCAAAAGTCAACGATCATTGCAGTTACAGGTAATTCTATTTTGGTGGCCAAATCAATAATCCGACTGCAAATCATTGACGGGATTAAAATAATGCCAAAATAAATTGCGTCAAAATGTAAGCGGACGGATATAATCGCTAAAATTGGCTCGAACAATGATCCGCACTGACCAAACTTTCAAAAGTCCTACGGGAACAAAAGCCAGCTGCAAATTTGCGCGGTACATTATTAAACACGCCTTTTCTCGCAAGGCCAATTCACTTTTGAATAATCATATCGTTTCATCGCGTTTGTCTTTTTGACGTCGAACAAGAGCTGTTGTGTTTGCTCACTTCAAACGCGTATCCACCTCCCAGGAGTAATTGTGCATTATATGTGAATGAAAGATGCGTTTAAGCAGTTCCGTGCGAAACTCTGTTGAGACATACTTAATTAGCTCATTTTCGAACTTGTAAATTAACTTGCAAATTATTATCTCCTGTTATCGAAATTTTTTGTTATTCTCAGTATTAGTGTCGTTTGATTCTTTTCATTTTTTTGTTTTCGTGATTCAATTTTTCTCGTTCAAATTTTACAAAAACAGTGCTTCTAAAGATACATTTGGATCTAATGTTTATTCAGATTCAACTCTGCGAATTTCACTTAATGAGGTTTTGAGTATACCGGAAGACAAGTTTCATGGAGAGATGTAAATGATAATCTAAATTTATTGAAATGCTCTTGTGAACTTCATCAGTTTGACAAAAAAAGTCTTGCTAATGATTTGACGTTTACATTGTTACAGGATGCTCAGGAAATCCAGATGCAAAGCGACTATACGACGATCTGCTTTCGAATTACAACAAGTTAGTTCGGCCCGTCGTCAACGTTACGGACGCCTTAACTGTCAAGATCAAGCTCAAGTTATCCCAACTTATCGACGTGGTAGGTTATAGTATATTTAGTCAGGCACACAGGCTCACTTTTGTGTTTCGCCAGTTGTAATGTATAATTAGTGACGGAGTTTGTTACAAGTTCACGTGATTCTTATCTGAGAAACATCAAAGTTAGCTTGATTGTGCAAACTACAGCGCTCAAATGGGAATTCAGAAAATCATTTCATTTAGACTCTGAATGTAAATGAAGTACAAATATTTTTAACTTCAAACTGAATAAGTAAGAACAATTTTATTATTTTCTTTTCGAAAAATCAATATTATGTCTGACTATATCTTTGGTTGTACCACTTCTTTGAAATACAATATGGGTTTAGTTTAACTTGATATTTGTGCAAGGCGATACGTCTGACCACATTAGCATATACATCACTATAAAAAAATTATATCTTACATGTTGTAATTACTTCTTGTAATTATTAAATATAATTTTAAAATTAATTGTTTGTTGCTCTCTTTATACATACAACTTAATATTTGCGAAATTAACCGTCAACACAGGAGTCATTAATTGTGATTGTTCAGAGAAATAGATTTTGATTCAATATTTGTCGAAAAGGTCTGTGTAATGTAAATATAGCAAAATTACACAGGTTTGTGTGCAACCTAAGCAGCTATTGATTTAATTTTGGTATTTAATTTCAATTTAATGGTTCTACGAAAATTACCTTTCATAAAATAATACTATATTCGCTGAATGCACTAACTACTACTATGTACTGTTTAATCAAAATAATGTAGTCGTCCCGAGAATTAATTTCTAATTTTTGCTTTTGTTTACAGAATTTGAAAAATCAAATCATGACGACAAATTTGTGGGTGGAACAGGTAAGATTATAATTAATTGCCGTGAGATGACGATTTTTGTTTGCTTTATTCAATTACCACGGGAGAGCGCATTTCTGAGAATATCGTCGATGATTCTTCACTTTTCTCATCGACGCAAACAAGTGTACGATCATAACTCAACACGGAATTTTTCCCCTCAAAATACACACAAAAGTTGAGAAACTTTCACGAACACACAAATCATGCACACGTGTGTTTCCAAGATCCATAATGTATTCATAAATGGATTGCATGGTTCGGTGGCGCCATTGGGATCTATCTCTGTTTCAAAATACTTACAACCACAACACCGATATTTCGCTTTGTGATTTTGCCTTATCCGTCGCATTAAAGTATTCATTGTAGATAAGACGCAATCCTTTTGCGACCTCCGAAACAAAGGCCTCTTATCTGCGCCTTCTTTTTTGCACCAGCTCAGTTGGCAGACTGAATGAGAACCGCGAATAAAGCTTGTAAAATAAAACTGAACCGATGAGAGCGAAGTGAATTTTAACTGTCTCACAAAATTTAAGCAGATAAATTTTATAATGAACAGGTAATTCGGTCGAATTTACATATTCTCGTTTACAGCTTATCAAAGTGATAAATTATTCATTTCTGACACGTCTGACTATATTTACTGCTGTATCACTTGTTTTAAATACGATGTCTGACTGAATTTTCATTTTTATCACTTGTTACGATTATGCAACATGCTCGACTAAATGAACTCTCGTACTACTTATTTTTCATTAAAAATAAAAATATATACATCACTCCACATTTGCGCTGTTATTTTTCAACAAGACTCGGAGTCGCGTGTCATGTTCATAGACTTATGATTTCACGCGAATCAACTATGAGCTTGCTAGGCGAGACTGCCAAATATTTACATTGCCCCACGAGTCGATTACCGCGGTGTCAATGCACACATTAAAATAATTGATATTGTGCACAAATATACACAGTTGGATGAAATTCAAATTCGTTTTTAAATCAAGAAACTTGTCATTCATTTGTTCTCATTATATTTATTATATTTACTATTTTACAAGATTTGCTCTAGTACTGATTTCTTATTTTTTGTCTTTCAGTCGTGGTACGATTACAAACTGAAATGGGATCCAAAAGAATACGGTGGTGTGGAAATGCTGCACGTGCCATCGGATCACATTTGGCGACCTGACATAGTTTTGTACAACAAGTAAGTATAAAGTTCTCTGCAAAGCTTTTTTTACCAAATTTTACACTCACACCTCGAATCAAAGAATAAAAACAATCTATCCTAATTGAAATTGTGATTTAAAATTCAAAACGAGTCAGGAAAAAAAAACTAGTTACACAAGACTAATCAAAAACCAGTGTAATTTAGATTTTTTTTTATTTGCATTTCATCACCGTCGGGGCTGAAAGGGATACCGGGTAAAATTACGTTACTTCAATATGCGAGATAAAAAAAGAGTTTCAATTACGAATTGCAAACAATTCAGCACTGTTGCGTTGTAACTTTTGGATCAACCTCTTTCAGTTTCGATAACATGCCACAAAACAATATTTCCGCGTTTGCACAATTATCGCGGCTACAATTACAGTATTCAATCAGTGGCTGCGTTCGATCGCGTTATGTTTTTATTGAACGCGTGACGCCTGAATGAGTGATCACGTCGTGTCGAGCGTTTGTTTTGTTGCCTCATTCAATCTTCTGTTGGGGAAAACTGTTCCATTAAATTTTGAAGCTGTTTAGTGATTGATATGTATTTGTTTTAGCGCGGACGGTAACTTCGAAGTGACTCTGGCCACGAAGGCAACTCTCAACTTCACGGGCCGAGTCGAATGGAAGCCACCAGCAATTTACAAGTCTTCCTGTGAGATCGATGTCGAGTACTTCCCTTTTGACGAGCAGACCTGCGTCATGAAATTCGGCTCTTGGACATATGATGGCTTTCAAGTGAGTTTCTTCGATTCACTGCTCTCCTTTGATCGGCGCAACTTGTTTCGCCCGTCAAACTTCCTTTCAACCAGCATTCGCCTTTATTATAAACTCTCTCTTTCAAACTCATCAGATTTAAATCTGCCAAAATCGTCAGATTTTGACATATTTGTAAAAATATTTAATCTAGAAAAATAAAACTGCGTACCTGCAGGTTCAAACAACCACGAGAGTCTAGTTGAGAGCATGTAATTACTTCAATTAAAGTTTTAAAAAAATGCATTTAGGTAATGGGTCTCGAGACTTGGGAACGAAATTTTTAAAATGACGCTTTTGGGAAAACAGCTACTCCTGTCAAATGGCGGGACATTACGAGAGCGCTATTTCATTGCCGGAAAAAAACGCATCCCGGATCCCAGAATGAAATATTTTTATAAGAATTTGAATGAGTTGAAAAATTATTTATCGATGAACAGGAGTTGTAAATCTCGATGACATTCTGACTTAGGGATGACATTGTTGCATGTTCCTGCTCGAGACGTTTTATTCGGGCTTGCTATATCTTTTCAGTGAGATGCATAAGTACACGTCCGATGCGAAATATATAAACGATATATCTTTTGTACAGGCGATAAACGAACGCGAGATGGCAATAGCCAAACATAAGTGTAGACTTGTCACGTGCGAACGCCGCCCCTCTAATAAGAGAAATATTCCAATTCTGCATTCCGCGAGTCGACAAGGTCGCACACGGTATTTCCACTAAAGGTCGAATTACGTGCTTCGCCTTCGACCTGGATCTCATTACAGTATCATCGCCTATTTCTCGTTCTTTCATCTTGTGACGTTGCATTTTTCATGTCCCCCGCGATATTGGCAAGAACAATTTCCATCCGAAAAATATTGAAAAGGATCGCTTGATTAATCAAAAAATTTAACGATCCAGAAAAAAGTATACACTCAAACGTAAGGATGTCAATCAAGATATGTCAAATCTGTTTTGTTTTTAATTTGTTCTAAAATTTTCTTTTATTTTTTCATTTCTTGAAATCAAAATTTTTCTACTCTAAAGTGAAATATGTTTCTGCGTGGTATTTTTTTATAATCTGATCCACTTGGCTTTTCATATGTTGAAAAATTGTAACTTTTAATTAAGATTTATCTGGGTGTTGCACTCATTAGAGAGATTGTATGAGAAAGCTCAAGCTCGCATGATGATTTATACGGCAATAAAAATAAAAATCAGGGATAAAACTGCAGGAATGTTATTTTTGCACTGGCTGAGTGCTGCCTTGATCTTATGTAAAGATTTCGTTGTAGTCGATGCAATTTAATCAACCTTTTATGGCGTTTTAAAAAAACATGATTTGTGTCAAGCCATTCCTTCGGAAATAATATTCCACTAGCTTTCGGAACAAAACTTGTACAATTTCTATAAATCTTGTTCATGCAACATTTCCATTCATTTATTAATATTTTCTTGATGCAAAAATTCGTGCATTTTTTTCACCCGTCGATAGTTATTGCTGACAAAGTGCATGATTGGTACGAAAAGCGGCACACATGTTTCTTGCGCGACAAAGGCGAACGATCATTTGGATTGTCCGATTATTTTACAATCAATTGGAGCGCAATATTCGATACTCATTTTTCACGGACTTTACCTCGCCTACCTGAAATCGAACTGTAAACATTTTTGGCAACCACGATGCTTACCGTTGTAACCGATGTGCTTCGGTTAGCTTTTGGCAATTGAACAATCCTATAAAAGAGCCTAAGTGGCTTACTTCATCATTTATTTTGTCTCGACCCTCTCAAATCCAATCGATTTCTCACAGACCATATTTCTCAACAACATCGAGAACGCCTTATAAAAAAGATGAGATTCATTTCTTAACGCTATAAAATCGTATATGAAAAACTAAAAATTGTATAGATTTGGAACCGAAACACTATCAGAAACTCAAATTCCTCAAAAGAATAAAATAAAAATTAAATGACGTTTCTCTGAAGAGTACATTTTTTTTAAATTTGAGAGTTATGGAAATTGTTACAGGTCGACTTGAGGCATATCGATGAAGTTCGTGGCAGTAATATCGTCCAAATCGGAGTCGATTTATCTGAATTTTACACATCCGTCGAGTGGGACATTCTTGAGGTTCCCGCAGTAAGGTAAAGTTGAAAAAAAACCTAAATTTGCCGCAATAATAAAACGACGATGAAACTTTTTCAAGTTTCATCATAAACAATTCCGTTTGCAAGCACTTTTTCTCTTTTCGACGAAAGTGTATCATGTGTTATTAAATTACTTTACAGTGCACTGAGAAAGAAATTTTAAGAATATCGTACTTATTAAATTCGTCTTGGAATAAAATATACTCCGCTCGTAGCGAAAAAATCTCATTTGCCTTTCTTTGTACTTTGTTTGATCTCTTTTGTTACGCTTACTTTAATTTAAAAGGAAATGCCCATTCGGGAACGTCTTGTTTAATGTAAAGTAGAAAATGGCCTTGCCATTATCAACACGGCGAAGAAAATAAAATGTTACTGTTAGCAGTCATAAGGACGTCATTCCTCCCGATATATAATTATCCAGTACAGATGGTAGTGAAATCAATTTCAATATTCATCTTGATAAAAAAAATTCATTGTGAGATAACATAATATCATCTATTTCAGAAATGAAAAGTTTTATACTTGCTGCGACGAGCCGTACCTTGACATCACATTCAACATCACGATGAGACGAAAAACTCTCTTCTACACGGTGAATCTCATAATACCATGCATGGGAATATCTTTTCTTACGGTGTTAGTGTTTTATCTGCCAAGCGATAGTGGCGAAAAGGTAATAAATTATTTTATCATAACAGGCCATTTTTCTTATTAAATTATGAGCATCACTTTTAACAAATAATTTCCGTCATCATTTTCATATGTTATTATTTTAGTATCAAATTAATTAGTACCATACGACAATCATTACTATAATTATAAATGATATGTCATCATTGATGATTGTATCTCTCACTTAGATATCAGATTTATCGGTGATTTCGTATTTCACCGAACATGAAATAAATCAGCATATCATACACGCCTTATTCCCATTTTGAATAAGTTTTCAGATGTATTCAGTTGCTAATGGAAAACGAGATTTATAGTGCTTCGAGTCGGTTTCATCTGGAACACATACCTTTCGGAACTTTACATGTGTTATACACAACGAGGATTCCGTTACAAATAATCTTCCAACATATCCACATCGTTTGTTTTCTCAAAACTCACGCAGCGAGATTAAAATTGTAAATTAATCGAGGTGATGGCAAGAGGGACGGTGGAGTTAAATTTCAAAGGGAATATGTAACGTATCGTCAAATAATTATCTGCCGGTCAAAGCAAGCAATTTCTATTTGAAGTCAAAATTTGCAGCAAAATCGTTATTGAATCAGAGACGAAATTTCTGTACCGAAATATCGTAGGGGGAACAATGCGAAATTCCGTGCCAGGTCAGAATTCTGACCTTTATGAAATTCTGAGCTCGGTTGAAATTCGTATATTTATTTAATCATGCTCGGTCAGGAGACTTCGTTGACGAACGATTGATACTGACCTCAAACATCCGAACGATTTTCATTCTCATCGCATGTTACATTTTGACATCTTCATTTTTGTTTTTTTTTTTTTTTTCATTTTCAATTGCAATATGCAAATTGCTCTTGGAAATGAAACATAAAAACGTCAAACAAATCATAAACATTTTACTTTCATTTCAGACATTTAAAACGGGTTTACTTTTAATTTACTGTGCGAGATGAAAACTTGATGTTTATTTTAAGACTTTTTTATTTTAAATTTCTTTTGTAAATGAAAAAATAAATTGATATTTTTTTAGTTTAATTTCTTCGGCAGCATTAATAGGATATTGTTTGTTTATCTGTTTAATTGGATACGTACTCAGGCAGCCTGGAAATTAATAGCAGCAAAAAAGTACGCTTTTTATTATACAATATTGGCGGTATTACTTGTATTTATTTCCAGATGAATTTTAATGTTAAATCAATTAATATGTTTTGTTTTATTATTAAAATTTGAACGCCTCAAAACATGAACAATGCACAGATAACCTTTGAACTTTTGTGGGAAGCTTAAACTTTGTTTTTAATTAAATGAAAAATATTTTCATGAATGTTTCAGTTGAAGAACGGTAAACAAACTGACCTTAAATTTTAATTAACGTTCAAAGAAAGTTTTAATAACTGCAAACAAAACCCGTCTTCGAAGGTATGAATTAATAATTTCAGCACGATGGGATACAACAAATAACAATGCAAACAAAAACTAAGAGTGCCGATTCAAGAAAGATGAGTTATGAAAGGGATTAAATTTTCTAAAAGTAAACGGGTCGTTTTTGATAACCATCCAAGTCTTCACAAGTTTTAATTTGTTCCATAAAACTGTCATCCAACAAAGTATCATTTTACGAACGTTTCACTTCATTCAATAATTTCATGCAGTTGTGCAATTTAGTGAACTCGTTCAGTTTGCATGTGTCGAAACAATGTCAAAATTGCATCCGAGCCAAAGCGTTGTTCAATTATAGTATAGTTCGAAACTGAATTAATTAATATTTATAAATAAATAAATAAATACTTAGTAAACTCTAGTGTTTACTGATTTTTATCTTGATTTTTGAATTAAATGTCTAACTTTGGCCCAAAATTTGACAGTTCAACTAATCGGCCTTGGCTATCTAAAGATCTACAGTAGTCGGTTATATTGTTTCATCCTCGTCACCTTGTTCGCGGCTTGGGAAGAAGGTCAGGAGTCACGATGGCACCAGAATCCGAGGTCCGTTCCATCGGCTCGAGCACAGATCAATGCCAGACAATACCCTCTCCATCCCTCCTGCTGGCATCACAATTTTCATCACATGATATAATTTACACTCTTTCTTTTGAATGTTCAGCCTCTGACAAAGCAAACTCTCGCCTCTCAAAAGGTTCCCCGTTTAATGCAGTGCCTGTCACGATTAACTTTTTTATCAGGAGTTCATATCAACGTATAATCGGACACTGAATAATCCGGCTTTAGGTTCAATTTAGCAACTGAATTCATAATTCAGTTGAATTGAAATGTTTATTGAATTATTATTTAATTTCAGGTCAGTTTGTCTATTTCCATTCTTCTGTCATTGACTGTGTTCTTCCTTCTGTTGGCTGAAATTATTCCACCAACGTCTCTCGTGGTGCCACTGCTGGGAAAATTTGTATTATTCACCATGATCCTCGATACAGTCAGGTAATGGTGTTACATAATCTAACTACCAAACCAATTCTCCTTTTATCATCCATTCAAGTCCTCGTAGCCAAGTTAACGCCTCGACTGATTAATTATCAAAAAATGCTAAGTCCATGCTAAAATTTTTGAAATTATCATAATTCGTCAATTAATTGAAAAACTCCTTTTTCAACAAAACTTTTTAGCGAGATATTTTTATGATTAAAGTTGGTCTATTGCTTAAAATTAAAAACTCGTTAATTTAAGGTGATAAATAATTTATTTAATTTAATTATTATTAATTATTCTGTATTGTATAATAATCTCCGATACAATGTAATGTGTATTAAATTTGCAGCATATGCGTGACGGTGGTGGTACTGAACGTGCATTTCCGCTCACCGCAGACGCACGTGATGTCGCCGTGGGTCCGGCGTGTGTTCATCCACGTCCTGCCGAGACTGCTGGTAATGCGCAGGTAATAAAAAAGAATGGGCACGAGTTTCTCGAGCTCCAAATGGCACGTCATGTCCTTAGGCGACCATTTTTCAGCCTTGGCAAAGAAAAGCCTCGTCGGTTCCGGCTTAATGCCACACCGAGAACTTTCATAGCAGGAAATACTTAAGGCACAGACGAGAGAAACTGGATGCGCTGAGATATGCATCGTGAATTACGCTGTCATTGAGCAATGAATTCCATTTGAGCAGCGCAAAAAGAGAAAGCGATTAAAAGACTTTGAATAGTTGGCGCGATTCGATCGTCTCTCCCCCCTGAAGAAATCGAAATCCAATTAACCTTTTTAGAAGTTGATCTTGCTGTTCCAATGTTGTATTTTAATACAATTTGCGATGGAGGGGCGTTAGTTAATAAAAATGAATGAAAATTAATTTTTCTTTGGAATGAAAAAATTAAATAAAATTGGTTAAAATTATATTTAATTAGTTTGTTGCGCTGATGATTTATGTTCAATTTTAATAAGGTACATTCATGATAATTAAATTCAAGTTCAATGTGACTTTTTGATTCACGAGGCAGAAACATGCTGAACAGTTTATATTGCATTAGCTTGCTAACAAGGTGTGAAGCGAGTTATGTTTATGCCCCCCTATTGCGCGCAATGAATAATAACATACGTTTTCTAAACACGCGATATGTTTGTGCAGGCCGCAGTACCAAATTGATAAACGCAGCATGGTCGATCATCACAGTCAACGAATTATGATCAGAACCTGTAATGGACTCGAGCTCCGGGACCCGTCGCTTTTTGTCGAAACCTCGGCCTCGGAACTAGTCGAATCCTCCGTTTTGTTCCCCAGCCTGGACTCACGGGACGAATTGAATCCAAGGTTTGTTTATGAATTCATTTCACTCTCAGCTGCAAAGTCTCACTTTGAAGAAACATTTTTTTTTAAAATGATGATGGTAATGAAATTTGCTAGATTAATTAATTTTTTTTTAATTAACGATAGAAAAATTATACAGATGTAACAATTGATTGCTGATTAATTTCAGAGAGTTGGAGGCAATTAATTTAGGGAGTGCATGTCGCATACACGGATCGACTCCGGCTACGCCAGCTCGGGCGCCTCCACAGCTTCCCACGGAAGATAGCGTTGAGGCGCTTTGTAATACGCTTACACAGTGGCATCACTGCCCAGAAATCTACAAAGCTATCGAGGGCATCAGATTTATCGCCGATCATACGAAAAGAGAAGAAGACTCTACTAGAGT
This sequence comes from Trissolcus japonicus, assembly GCA_030522925.1. NCBI lineage: Eukaryota > Metazoa > Arthropoda > Insecta > Hymenoptera > Scelionidae > Trissolcus > Trissolcus japonicus. The sequence goes on along the minus strand of JAPYZS010000279.1, from coordinate 124,902 downwards.
AAGTGTTCGCAGACTGTTTTTGAAATATTGCTAGTGATAATCCAAGTTGAAACTTGACAAACGAAAATGTATAGTTTGTTTAATTTATTTTAATGGTTTATTTAAACGATGACATTGGTATTCCAGGTGAAAGAAGATTGGAAATACGTAGCAATGGTCTTGGACAGACTATTCTTATGGATTTTCACGCTAGCTGTAATCGTGGGATCGGCAGGAATAATTCTGCAAGCCCCGACACTGTACGACGATCGCGTTCCCATAGACATCCGGTTATCCGAAATAGCCTCGACCACTGCCAAACCACACATTGTTCCGACGCTCTGAGGGACACGCCTATTGCTTCTTCGTCTCGCCCAAAACTTGTTAACCGCAAGTCTGATGGCTTCGGCTTGACTTTAATTATGTCGTGCGGTTCCACGTGAGCCCAAGCTGCAATCGAGAATCACGTCGGCCCGTGTCTCGAACGCACACCAACCTTCAAATATGATAAATAATGCACGAGTGACTCACAGTTGAAAAACAAAACTTATGAGAAAGGTAAAATGAAATATATAAACGTACTCGAGTATGAAAAATGTGGTGGCGTGATTATTCTCAGTTGGCTGAAACCGAAAAGATTCTTTGCAGCTGATACCAACCGATCAATTTTATAAAGCCAGCTGCAGTTTTTGTATATTGGCATCGCGTCACCAACAATTGTTTATCGAGTATCCAAGTGATGATTAAATTTTTGATCAGGGATAATTGAACAAGGAACGAACGAAAACGCTGAAAATGTTATACTCTTGTGATCCCAACAGCTGCATAGCTTAGAGTTAATCCACAATCCTGTGAGTCTCGCGTTCAACTGCATTTGGCACAAGTGGTTCTCCAAAGCAAAAATTATTTTCACGCCCGTTTCTTCTTATACCGATCATTGTCGACAATGACCATACACACGAGTTCAGTTTCGACTGCCTTTTCTTAGATAGACGTGCAACTATTTTCCGGTCATCACTGTGAACTGCGATTGACGGAATGTTTTTTATGTAATTCAGATTCAAAGTATTTTTACATTCCCCACTGCCCTTTTTGAATAAACCGAGTTGATAAATTAACAATTAAATAAGATTTAATAATTAACAATTAAGATCCAGAAACATTTAAATACAACGTTGAACACAAGTTTCTAATTGTATAAAGATAAGATAGAGGATTGCAGGGGCGCCGACCAGTTTTTCTTTTACAATCAAAACTTGTTCATTTTGCGACCCCTCTCGCTGTAAAGTGACTAGCTGGAAAGTTGTGTTAAATAAATAACAAAAATCACCAGATATGTCACGATTAAGAAACATAACGTTAAAGTAACCGAGAATTGCTCCGCGTTTGATTTTGGTTTTCTGATTCAGTAGTAGTAGACTTGATTATGCTTATCGTTTCAGTAGTACATTTCATACAGAAGGAATGAGTATACAAACAGAAACATTACACCACCTTCGGTCAGATGCAGAAAGCGCGAAACTTGTCCACGTGAAAGATGCCTCTCACAGACTCAGGAACAAGATTACTGAATCGTTTGGTTTGGCATTGAGCCTGTAACGAAAGGGGCCATATTTTGACTACTCGCAGGCGTGCAAGTCTCTTGTAATGAAATTCTAAATATTCTGCATCGACGCGCAGATTGGGTCTGAATGAATTTTATCGATCCAATTTTTATTGCTCATATATGTTCATAATAAAAGCGAAACTTGAAACAGCACTCAACTGAAACGAAAAATAAGATACAAGTTGACTCCAACCAGTGAGTTGAAAATTCAAGTGTGAATGGTACGTGTCGTGTTGATTGTTATTGAAGCCCAGTATGTGAATGATGCATACATAAAATGTTTTAAAGTCTTCCTTAACTATGATACAAACACTTTTGTTTGTCTCTCCTTGTTTATTATCGCTGAATTGAAGTACGATCGACCAGTATTAATAAATTGTACGTACGGGCAAATTTATATATACAATGTACATTGACGACTCTCTGAGCAGTAGATTTTGTTTACGCTTTTCTTCATTAACTAAGAAATACCGGATGATATGCAATTTTCTTTAAACTACAAAAAACATGCAATTGCAAATATTATGAATCATTATGCAGAAAGTTTTCAACTCGTTCAACTCTCATTTAAAACATTTATTGGGCAAGTAATATTCAGTTGCATTTGCTAACTAACAAAAATGATTTCCATATTAACTTTGAAAATAACGTCAGTTTATCTGTATTTAAACAATTAAAATAAGACATAACGTTACGATTTTCGCATGATTAAATTTCGTATCTAATTAACCACATGAACGTTAATTTTATACGACAAATCATTTTGTAATATCCGTATTATTGCGATCATTTAATCATTATTTAATTGGATTTAAAATACATAATAAATATTGGGGTATTGGCACACAAATATATATAAATCATTTGCAAAAATGAAAAAAGCATGGTTCAACTCAGTCATAAATATTTAGGGATGCGAATATAAATAATCAGAAAAGTTAAATAGAAAATTCAACATTCTTTTGAATTAAATAATAAGACACATAAATAGGACTTGTTTGATTCACAAATTTGAAATATTTTGCAGTAAATTTTTTTTTTAACGATAAGTCTTCATTACAGTTCCCGTTTGTGTATCGACATGTCATATTGATAGTTATGTATCATGTATCAAATATACATTAGTGTGCTAGTCCCTTGCGAATGAGACAAGAGAAACGAGTGAAAAGGAAATTTTATGGAAAAAAATTATTACACGTTACAACAGGATAGTTTGGCACATAAATGAGTTTCGTTGACAGAATGACAAAAGAACGTTAAATTGAAAGTTACTAAGAAAAGTAAATGTTACTCATAGTTATTATAAATTGTTAAACAGCAAGTGTGTATATCTTTATATTTATCATTAAATTTAAAAAAGTCTGAGATGTTTACTTTTCTTAGCAATTGTTTCATTCTGTTCTTTTTGTCTTCGCAAACGATATACATTGTTGTCTTACGTCTCCAGTAATAATAGTTAACAAATACTAAAATAAGTAACGGTATATGATGTATATTCAAAAGGAACAATTATCCATGATAAAAATAACGATATAAAACATTTTGCGAGCGAGTGAATAAACCACTATTGGTCTGCATAGACCTTCGTTCATAGAGATACTGATTAAATATTGTTTGAATAAAAAGAAACTGAAATAGAGAATTTTATAAAGATACAACTCTCAAACATTTTGTAACTAGTTTTAAAAAACAATTGATTCATGTTGAAGAGCAAAATTTTAACGACAATTCGTAACATTTTAGAAATGCGACGTTTTTTCAACAACGTCAAAGCGTCTTTATAAAAGTCTCGATTGTAAATAAAATGATATAACGAAACACGGTGTAAAACGTGTAGAAAAACATTGTCATTGCGTCGTACATATGCGTATAATGATAGGGTAATTATTGGTCTAAGTGAAAGACTTGATGATAAATGTGAAGAATGATTGTCGAAGAATTACTTTTCACTTTGACTCTTTTTCCACGTATTTTTCACACAATAAAATTTCTCACTTTTATTAAAACATAATTTTTGTAACATTGAAAATCAACGGTTTATTTCTTTAGAAATTCTTCAACGAGTAAATCGGTAACTTTTGTTTTGAGGCTGTCGTTTCAATTGATCCTTAAAATCTGACGCTTGTCTTAATCTGGAAACAAAATGTTCAGTGTCGTACCGACTTTGATGTACGATATATTTTACCGTGCCTATATTTAATGTAATCATGTCAATGTCTCCATAGAGATTTATAATATAATATATAAAACTATATATACTATATAGATTGAAAGTACAAAAATGTGTAGAAATGCGTTAACGAAGTAAAATACGTCGCAAAACAATGTCGGTAATGCAGGAATTGAATGTTGCTATATTCTGCCGAGCCTTAAAAATAATTGGAAAGATGCTGTAATGCCGACAACTGATTTCTTGGTTTAAATTTCGCTCAAATGATCGTTGGATCAGGATTCAACAAGGTTTAATAAATCATCATCTGATAACTCAATAAATCTTTAACATTCCACATCTGAGGCAAATACTTTTATGATTTTTGGAACATTTTGTCTATAGAAAAATTGTCATATTTGTCATGTCGGCTAAAAATTTCCAGAGAATTTAATCAGTCTTTTGAAACTCACTCCTTCAAATATGATGCAAAATTGAGCAATTCTTCGATGTAATTAATCTTCATATTCATCTTGTCACAGCTAATACGCATGTCCTAACATATCTAAGCGAACGTCCACCGTAAATACTTTTGTTAAAGATTGCGTTGCCTTAACTAATTGATTGTAAATTTACATGATTCCACTTCAAAAACATATTATTCTCGTTCTAAAACAACAAATTTGGTTTCAATGTTTATCATTTATTGCTTGATAAGTTTATTATGCCAATTATTGAAAAGATTTGAATATAGTATATAAAATAATTTCAATTGTTAAGTTTATCATTGTTAAAGATTAGCCTTTCGCGCCTAAGATGGAAAAATGATATATAAAATGTGAAGGACATAATCAATAATAAAAGAAGATTCTGATAATGAGCGGAGAACTTTTTCTATTGATTATTTTCTTGACGTCAAATTCAACGATAAACGAATAAAATAAAATATATACTATAAATAATTATTTTACATTATATTAAAATTAAAAAAGCTTGATGCCTTGAAGGGTCTAAAACGTGCATCTTCGAACATCTTTCAAAACATTATTAAAAGTGCGCCACTACTGTGGCTAGCATAAAATAGCACTAGGATTCCATGCTTAATGGAGCAACATAATTGTTGTAATTAAATGAACAATATAGTGAACATGTCGTCCGATCGCGATTCAACGTTTGCATATGATCTAGATCATTCATCAGCCCTGGTAACCAACAAACATTTGAAACAACATAGACATTTTTCAATTTGCTTATGAAAGTGTCTTTGGCAGGTGAAACTGCTAATAACTGTATCAATAACCTTTGTTAGCATACATTCATTTAGAATTGAATTTTGCAATTTTGAGATGTCTTTTCCATTTTGAACGTTGTCATATTCATCTTTCATTAATTTTATGGTTAGTATAAATAGTTACGTTGCTCAAAAAAGTATTCAAAAACTGAGGATCAATTAATTATTGAAATCATCATTGAAAAAAATCTTTGATAGGGTGCAAAAAAACTGAAAAATCGAAACTGAGCAATAAATGAAAGTAAATGTGATACGAGACAAAATTATCTTCAATTATAAAAGACTCAGATCAGATATTTCGGGGTTAATGAAAAAATGATCATTTTCGTGATTAATTTTTCTCAGTGAAAAAAGTCTTTACATTAACTGCCACAAAACCGTAGCGATGAAAACAATTATAAGATGTAAAATAGTATTTGTAGAAGAGAAATATGATACCAAAAGGTTCTTTCCATATTTTCATCATTTTTAAAGCCAGAAAATGTCAACAAATTTATATTAATGTTTAATATGATTTCAGTCTTGAATTACAATTGAGTTCACAAGCACGAACTACATAATTACATATATGTACATGTACAAGTCAAACTGTACGTGGCAATTGCAGTTTTCATGAAACTGCAGTGTCACAGGCAATTTGATGACTATAAATATATAAATATAAATACCAGTATTTGTATAAATATCAATATGAATAAATATGAATTACCAAATTTATATTTATTTATCTCTGTACTTCTTATGAAAAAGCATTTTTCATTAGTTAATTGAAAACTCATTGTACTTGCGAAGCAAAATATTCCCGTTAAAAACACTCCCGTAAAAAAGTGAAACAGCACTACAAAATAAAGATGCTTTTTCAGTAAGAGGTATCTTATACTCAATGAACAAATTCACTCTACATCTATATTAAACAAATAAACAAGGAACAAATTATTAGTAACATAAAAATGTATTTATATTTATGCTCAGATGCGTGTATGAGTACATGCATCTGTGCATAGCGACGTTGGAAGTTTAAATGGTACTTATCAAAAAAAACAAAAAAACAAAAACAAAACAAAACAAAGTTAAAAATGATATTTCTAAATACCCGCCCTTTAAAAACGCGCCTCGCGGTAAAATGGAACTTGTTTCCGGGGCATTTGGCCGATTGCGAATTCTTTTAAACGAGTCTCATAGGTCGTAGGGAAGCAATGGACGAGATGCCTCATAAATAATAATTAAATAAAAATGTAAACAAGGATGAAAAAACTTAATTTTTGTAACAAAAATGAAAAACACGTACATGAACTATGCAGAAATGTTGATAAAGAATAAATGACGAAATAATATATGAATTGAATGCAACAAATTATCCATCACAATGTTTCCTTCAAATTCATTTTATTTTTCAAATTTTCGTATATATGTAACGTTCACATATTTATAGTGCTTCATACAGAAATAACATTTGACGTTTATAAATATAAATTTGTAATTAAATAGACGATTCTCTGTGTATGTGTCGCTTTTTCAGTTTTACAAAGCAGATATCTTTCTTTTCTATGAACCTTGCACTTACCTTATGTTAAAAAAATGTGAGTGATAGTTTATACAGTTTATTTAAATTACATTCAATAGAAATATATAAAGAAAAACTTTATAATATCTGACTTCATAAATTGAATTTCAAATTTTAATGAAAAATATGCGAATATGCAATGATATAAAATGTAACCCATTCAAATATTTAGTTATCTTAAAAATGATCACATTTTCAGCGTTTCAATTCTCCTTTTTCTCTATGTTGATGTTTGGTTCTATTACAATATTTTCAGTTACTTCATATTCCTTTATTCTTCTCTGTTCTTTTTGCGCTTTATATTGTTGTGCTTTCCGGTGCAGTGTCTTCTTTACAGCAATGGCACCTGGAACAAGAAATAATAAAATGATTCTCCGACAATCTGAATAAAATTATTTTCACCGATCAGTTCAGGTAATACTAACATTTAACAGTTTTCCATAGATCTATCTGTTTTTTTAATCGAACTGATATCACGTTGCTGAAAAACGTAAATTCAAACAATTATTATTTGTTTTTCTATTTAAAATTTAGCCATTTTTTATAATTACAGTTTTAATAATAATCTATTAATTGAAGAATGAATTTGTAATACGGTAATTTATACTTTTTGTAAAAACCCTCTTCGTGCCGTTTGTGTATCTTCATTAGCAATGAAGATTCATTTGATTGAATGAAGAGATACGTTTTGAGCCAGGGTTCTGTTCTGCTGTATCTAAATAATTGAATCCAGACCTAAAATGCAAGATCTAAATATATCTCCAACTCTTCAAGCGGTCAAAAATATTTTTCAATTTTTTAAAATAATTACCGTGTCGATCCATTCTGATATATACCACAAGTAAAAATATGGCAGTCTTATTGAATCAATTTCCTTATCAGGAGATAATATGAAATTAGGAACAAAGTAAAAGAACATGTATATCCTAAAACGAAAAAGCCATCATGTTAAATTATAAAAAATTTTCAGTGAACTTTTCATTTCAGGCAATTCTTAGCCAATTTAAGTTATGAAGAATTTTACCAATAAACAAAGTGAATTCCAAAAAGAAATTTTGAAAATACATTTCCACAATTATCTTTCCATAAAATGAACAGAAAACGACATGCTTCCAGAATCAGAACATCCACCATTTTAATGGAACATACATATAAAATGTAAGGATTGAAACTGCGAAAGAAAAAATTATTTATTAAATTACCGAAGAAAAAAGTAAAGATTATTTGATTCGTTTTTTAAATAAATAAACAAGTGTTATTTTGTTTTTGCAATTACCAGTCATCTGAATCGCTGAACACAAATAATGTAAAGAGAAGATAAGACAATCCACTGATCCATGCAGATCTGTTGAAAATTTGGACCCATACAAAGTGCAGACAAAAACTTTTCAAAAGAATAAAGACTAGATGCAAGTTTGCAAAGTTCACTGCAGAAGATACGTCGGATAAGTGATAAAATCGTAAATAAAATAAACCAATCAAGTGAAAAGTCCAACTCCAAAACGAATCAATTATTCTATTTCTCTGAATTAAACCAAATTTTCGTTGTCTGAGAAATTTCTGAAATAAGAATACACAATGAAATATATTTGACAAAGTCGAATATGTGCATGAATTAATAGAAAATTACTAACATTTGAATATTTTTTGTAAACGGAGTACAACAGTGCCCATGCTATAACTGTACAAGTAAGAGAAACATTGTTCAACCTAGTTTTCTCCCTGCCATCCAAATTATTGACAAAAACGTCATTACGGTAAGGAGATGAATTGAACTGCAACCGATTTATAAAGCTTTGAAAATGTATAGCATAATCGTCCATCATGAAATTTTGATCTTCTTCAAATTTAAGATGACAGCCAAACTTCAGCACCGATCAAATATCTAAAATCTATTTTTGAAAGGATTTAATGTTAATGTCAATACAATATTTAGAAAATAATTTAATTTACTTTTAGTATCACTGACAACAGGTTATGTTGAGTAGAAAAAAATACTTGCATGATGCATCCTTGCAATTGTGTTGCATTGTCACCAAACTACTGATTACACTTTTGTTTTGAAACGAGAGGGAACACAAATTTCACATTGTTGCTAGTGTTTGTTTGTACGACTGAGATTTGTCGCAAAGTAATTATGTTTCAAAATAAATTGACATTTTCAACAGAGTAATTTGACATATGAGTGATATTGAGTGACATCTAGATATGAATCTCACGAATTAGTACAAAATCGTTTAACAAAGATTTTAACCCCTAGCAGAGGGTATTTTAACCATCGAAAGTAAGTAGGATCACTATACTATCGACAAAAAATAGACCGAAACTTAGTAAATAATAATAATAATAAAAGTAATAAAAAGTAATAAAGTAATAATAAATAATAACAAATTTTTCAATTATCAACTCAATCAAACGAATGTTTTATTTTCTAATCTAATTTAAATTTGTTATGAAATTAGTTTTTTAGATTAATTTCGACTAACTTCACACGCAAAAATTTCTTTCAATTGTGGAATGGAAAGAATACTAAGAAAGGGAACCATTAAATAAGAAAGGCTAAATTTATGTATTAATTTATACGTTTATTTGTAACACAATTTGGATTTTCTATGTTCGATTCTATAGTAATACAAACAATCGAACGGTTTCAATGATTTACAATAGTAAATAATGCTTCTGCATTTCTTTAGTAAAAATTTACAATAAAATTTTACAAATATGTAAAAAACGTCAATAGCTGCCGATGAGAAAAAAAAATTGAGAAACACAGAATTTTTCATAGAAAAGCTTGACATTAATTTTTTATCGTCTCACGTCCCGAACAGTTTTTTAAAAAAATATTTAATTATTCATAGGTCGTTGGAGATAATTTAAAATCAAATTATCGATAAAAGAACTACAATTCAATAAAATTTACAAGAGAATATAATCTCATACACTTAACATATCACAAGGCATCAAAATCGAAACTATAAAATCATTTGTACAAATAATAATTTACACCATCTTTATTCTACTCGACCAATGAAAAATTAAACATCATTTAATACCAAATTTCTAATATTCATTGATATATATATATATATATATATAATTTGTTTTTATTAATAACCTTCTTGTCTTGGCATAAATTTTTGTTCCGCTAAAAAAATTAACTCTGCACGTACACGCACGATAAACACAAATGATACTTAAAAAAAATTAGAGATCGTACAATTGTTTTTAACGAGTATTATTACAATCGAAAATGTATACACACTTTAAATTGTTCGACGGCAAGACTAAAGCTAATTATTTACAAGAATCGTTCGTTCCTTGCCTCTACTGAATTTATTGTGTGCAACTTGGGCTCTTCACGTTTAATGTGAAAAAATCTGACATTTACACACTATTTTTATATGTATAATTTCTCTCTTCCATGCACCCTGTATCCATGTGGATGTCGCGACAATAACAAAAAAAAAGTTACTTATCTTTCGAACCAATCGCGACAATCCACCACTCGCTCTTAACACAGATATCTGGAAAATTGTCAGCGGTATATATTATATACGCATAATATATAAAACGCTTTTATGTCAAGAAACAAAAATAAAATTAAATATTTTTGTATGCGTTACTCTTTTAGCGTACCGTTCTCTGTGGAAAGATTAAGAAGCGATACGTTATTGCCACAAATAAAACGTTTTTCAACATTCGTTTCACTAATTTAAAATTGAGTATATAAAGATCGCAACATTGCTGCAAATGCGATTCTTGATTTGAACTGAATTAAGTCTGGGGATTAAAGATGAGTTTTCGCTCAAAACCTCTCGAACATCTTCAGACTTGGCTATTTGTAGTTCATTTTTCAACTCCGTTCTACTAAACAACACATTAAAACGGAAATGAGGCACTTGCCTATGTCTTTCTCTCTTGGTCACTCTCATCCCGCGTCAGTTCTGATTCACAAAAAATTGTTCGTTCACATTGTTGTTTGTTCATTTGTTTGTTCTCCTGCATTTTTTTATATCTACACTGATCAAAATGCCAACAAATACACATGAAAGGCACGCCTCGACTGCTGCAAACGCTTATCTCTTATGCAACGTTCCTCTATCATTTTTTGATCTAAGCACCTAAACAGGCCACTACTAAGAACACAGTTCTCTAATCGTATCACATTTCGCGGTATTACATTCTATTGTTTCAGCAACAACTTTCTTTTACTTGCTAGCGCCGGTGATAATAATAATAATAAGTCGTGAATCAAGTTCCATCTTCAAACCGAAATCGAAATGTTCGCGAATTGCTTGCTTTTACAATTTTACAAATACAAACGTCGAAGACAAAGTTGCGTTAAATGTACAATTTTGTTGATTCGCTTGTGACAAATGGAATTTCGCACTTGGATGCACAATTTTTTTTTCACAAACTAAACTGAGACGAACGACGATTACTTTTTCCCTTCGTTTGTTTTGTCAGGCAATCAAATTCGAATTCGCGATTATTCGCACTCTGTTCGCGACAGCTTCCAGTACGTGTCACATAAAGAAAAAAAAAATATAGTTACATTTAACTATAAAGTTTAGTTGTATGCACATCAAATTGGGAATACATTATAGTTACAGTTACTATAGAACTTTCTTATAATTTGTCTATTATTGTATATATGAATTTATATTGTAAGATGGTAAAAATTTAGCATCTGTTACTTTCTGTTTATCATAGCTTAGTTTAAGAGTAAAAAGTACAGGAACAACATTCAATAAACATTTTTACAATGTCAAATGAAATGTACTTCAGTAATGACAATTTTTCTCTTCGATTTGAAACTTTGAATAATTAATTAATTAATGAAACAATAGTAAATGTAACTATAATTGTGACTGATACAACTGTAAAAATATATTGAGTACCATTATTTTGTACCAGTGTATCGTTAGGCGTGGAAGCAACAAATACGTCGAACAATTTTTGCAATTGCAAAACGATAGTTGACGTAGCCTTAGCATTTTGTTTGTGTTGTTTGACATGAATATCAAAGTTGATTATAAAAATGTGAAACGAAGGTTCTGTTTAGTCGGTATGTTACAATATTTGCAGTAGATACATTTGCGGATGATCTTGACAACAATGAAAATGGAATAGAATTTGAAATGGAGGAACCGTTTCATTTGAATGTACATCTCGCGTATTGTTATGTTTATTGGTTTCGTATAAAATGTTTTTTCCTACTTTACGCCGGTCGCAGATGCGCGAATACAATTTGCATAACGCATTCAATTTGATCTATTTCATGAATCTAATTGTTTAGTAGAGTTTTGTTTCTTCTATTTTATACGTAGTTTTGAAAGGGTTTTCGTAAGCATTTCTTATTTCGAAATTTTCTCATTTATTCTAAAAATAAATATAATTATTATCTGTAGAAGTGTTTTGAAAATGGTTCTTCTCGTAAAATTTGTCAACGAAATTTGCTATATTGTTTTTATAAAAAACAATATCTATCCGTGCAAATTGTTAATTACACGTTGAATAAAAGAATAAAGAAATGGAAAAGGGCAATGAGGAAAATTTAATGAAATAAGTTGGATATTTCACGCATGCACCGAGAAAACCGTTTTGTGGTTTCATATTTGAATGAAATACCAGTACATTTCTCGTCATAAAAATGCCGCTTCAAAAGCGATAAAAAATTTGTTTGGCAGTAATCTTTAATTATAAATTAATCGAGTCCGTTAGATTATACAACGACTCAGTATTATTCTATACAATTAATTATTATTTGGACTTTGTGTTAAGGTCTCGAATTAAATTTAATTAAAATAAATCAGTCTGAATAATTATAATATCAAACTTTGAGTTCAACATTTCAAATGTGAATAGTCACTTATATTTCAGGTGTGCTAAGATTTACCATTGTCTGGTGTTTTGAAAAAGTTGAGTCGTAAGACTCAGTTTGAACTCAGTCAATAAACGCGTGGTTGCTTCAACGTTGGACGTAACTTGTTCAATTAAGTAAAAATTGAGAGGCAGTTTATTGCTCCTGCGACCTTAACATTCCCAATTGAATTCACTCTAATTGGTTTGACTCTTGAAACGAGGAGAGATAAACATTTCTTTTTCTAACTTGAAAATAGATTTTGTTTCGGAAATAGCACTTGGCGAGTTCAGCTATTAAAAAATTGTATACTTACAGAGCTGAATTGCAACTAGGCTCAACCAAAAGATATCTGCTTTAAAAAGGGACAACTAGCCGTTCCGAATCTGTTCAGATAAAAGTTAGTCTAATCGTTGAGGTAGAAGCTCTAAATCTAGAACTTGCGTGTACTCAGTTGCAAGTAATTGATGTACCTCAGTAGACTAACTAATTCATAATTAATTTCTGAATCAGTGACAATGAAAAAGTGTATTAGCTACGAGGATCCAGAAATGTGCATGACCCTTAATTACAAGTGAACCCTATAAGGGTTATTTGAAATGACTAGATGTCGCTAATAATAACAAGAAACTAGCAACACCTGGTCCTCGATTTTCCCCTCACCCTTGTGATCGTTTCTACGAAAACCCTCTTGCAAAACACGGTGAAATTGATCCCTCATGAAGTAACCGGGAAGAATCGTTCCTAAGAGCGAGACCCGCAGTTGCCGAACTCGCGTTTGACCTTGGCGCATTGCGCGAGGAAGGCAGCGTGGGTGTCACGTTGGAAGGAGACGTCGAAAAAGTCGTTCGATGTTGAGCGAAAGATTCGTCGGTGGTCGGGGGGCTGCGGCGGGTGGCGCGCGTACACAGTGCTGTGGTCCACCGCCATCGGCACGTTCGCATCGTAGAGGGCGTCGTCGGCATAGTCGTTGCCGAGGTGCGCTGCGCTCGAAAAGATTCGACGCTCCTTGACTGGATGCTCTCGAGCGACCATGTCGTTAAAATTGGGCAGGTATTGTTGATGATTATAGAGCGACAGGGTTCGGTCGTCCACGTGGGAAGGCGTCTCGTACTCGAAGCCGGCGTACGGGTCGTCCGGGTCCTCGTAGGGGTCGTTCATGTCGTCGCGTAACATCTCGCGACTGTCTGAACGAGTGAGGAACTCGGCCTCGGCCACGGAGAGCGCTCGCGTCGGCGCCACGTGCGGGGGCCCGACGCCATCCGCGGCGTAGAGGGCGCTACCGTTCACGGCGGCGTATACGCGCTCCGAATCCAAGGTCTCAGACGAGCTCGAACCCGTCGGCTCGGGGGACAAGCCTCAGACGGCCTGGCGTCGTCGATATCATATGTACGTTTTCTTAACCTTCTGCATGGGCTTATTCTCCGCGGACGAGTTTGCGTTCTTGCCGTTTGGGTTCTTTGGCGGCACGTTCAGTACAAGGTTTATCGACTTATTGTTAAACCCCGGTGAATCCGATGTTTCGGTTAGTCGATTCAGTTGTTGTCGCTGCTCCGAAGGCTCGGGATATGGCGAACCCCGTAGCCTTTGGGAAAACCAAAACCCCGAGGCAAAGCCTGCGATCAGCGAGAAGAAGCATGTCCCGATCAATGCTCCGGTCAAGGTTTGCGCTGAATACACAACAGGAGTCACTATGATACCTGCAAACAAGTTCATTCTTAGTTTACAAATGTATGCTGCTGTTGATAAATTATACAACATTATTATTTTTTATTTATTTTCAAACAATAAATTGAGTGATAAAGATTTTTTTATCTTATTGCCATTAAAAGAAATTAAAAGTTTTCATTTTTTTTTTGGGTTAACTAGTTTTTTTTGTCATATAGTTATTAACTGCAACAGTAACATTAATAAAGTCGATTATAATATTAAATTTTGATTAAATGAATAATTAATATGCAATTGTTATAATATAAAATTCTAATATAAAGTATATCGAGTACTCTGTGTCTTTTTGTATTTTTGTTCCAATAGAAAAAATTATTACATTCATTAATCAAACAATTGTACTAAATTTTTCGAAATCAAATCAAATTAAGAGAACTCTAGTATTCGAGTAAAAACTGCAGTTGATAGAGCTGGAAAAAATCCGAACATGATTGTGGCATAATTAATACAAATGTGTTTTAAAAGTTATACTTTTTAGCAACATATGAGATGCAAAATTGCGATGAAGAGAAAAGTGGCTAGTGATGTTATTAAAAGAAGTGTAAAATTACACTCTGTTCATAAAAGAATCACGTTCCATGCAGTGTCTTATTAATTGCAAATACGCGTTCGTCTAATGGCAACAAGAGAATCATGCAAAGTTACATGACGTGTTCGTATAAACGCGCTGAAAATGTGATTAAACATTGGAAATGCTTGGATGACAGTTTTACCTTGTGGCTCGTTCGCTCTCGGTTGCGTATGACTGAATTGATTTTCTCGATCCAACTCGATGACAATTTCATTACCTTGATCATCGGACTGCTCGCCACGCCCGATTCGGGGTGGAACCACTGATTGCACGGGCTTCTCCAACTCTGAAGCAACATTCACTAATTGATGGTGGTGTCAGAGCCCACTTCTTGTGGTAAAAGAACGTTTCGTACAAATGAAGATGTTACATAGGTGCTGCCTCATCACATTTCTCACTTTACAAAATTGATCTCTCATTTTTAATCGACTAGTGAAATTGTAATTTAGTCTTGAAACTTCAGGAAAGAATGAACATTCATCAACTATGTAACATAATCAAGTCACCAAAAACCCATATATGATGAATAAACATATTGAAATCTTTACGATAATGTTATTACTTCAAAAGAAAGTATTAGTAATATTACACAATGCAAGACACTTAGTAATGAATTTGATAACAATCATGACATGGCTTACGTGTATGTAATATTTGACGATGCTTACAAGTGAAATGATGGTATGCCAAAATATATGAGAATTATTTTCAACGATAAAATTTCCAGCAGTTTACTCATATTTATAACTTTGAAATTTATTTGAAAATTAGTGTTTCTTTATTAAAATCCACCAAAAGTGTTCTTGTGAGCACAGCCTTTACTAAAAAAAAGATTATTAGAAAAAACAAAGAAAAAAATTTGACAGGACCAATCTAATAAGAAAATGATTTTAATTTGGTTGTGAATCTCTTAGAAGTGAAAATAAAAAATCTATAAGACTCAAAATAAATCTGTAAAAGAGTTTATTGGGAGAGTGAAAGAAAAATGTGTTACCATGTGCGTAGCCGCATCCTTTGTGCTTTCCTCGAGCAATGTCTTGGAAGAGCGTTTTATCGGCGTCGTTGTCGTGAAGTTTTGTTGGCACTGCGACACACTGATAGGTAGTCGCGTCCCAGGCACAATGTGGATCTTGTAGCGCCACACAAGCAGCGCACGAATTGATCGCAGTCGAATCACAGTGATGCAAAGGAATGGCTCGAATTTCTGAATCGGCAATCACGACCAATTTACTTGCCTCGCCAGCCAAGTGTACGACGTGTAAGTCCTTAACTGCCGTGCCTGCAAACAAACGTAAGGTTAAAAAATAAAATCCGCCCAACATTAGTCATAGTCAAGAGCTCTTAACTTCAAAGCGTTGTTTCATGTTAAAAAACAATCCAAGTCAAGCCAGTTTGGAGAAACGTCGCGAGTTGGTCGAAAGTTTAAATCGACTTGTAAAAGACAATGGCTTTCATTATAAGTTAATATAAGTAAATTTAAAGTTTAATTAAAATGTAATTAGTTATATAGATATTCACAACAGCGCAACAACTGATCGGTGTAATTGAAAAAACTTGCTTCCAATTTAAAATTGTTTTGCGCGCATTTGAATGTAAATTAAATTATTTACCTCGTCGAGGTTCAGTTCCCGATGCTAATTTCAGTTGATCTTATCGCGGGAAAAAGATTTATGACGCAGTCGAGCGCTGTTTGATGAATCGAACAGATGATGAAAAAGGGACAGAAATGCTTTTGCGTTTTGTAATTGGTATGAAATAAGATGGATTGATAAATTATAGTTCCCGAAAACTTGGATGCCAAACGAAAGAGATATGAAATTTCCGTCATGAAATGAAATTAGTTCTCATCCGAGCAAAAGTTGATCAAACTCTCGTAACTCATCGGCAAAAGAAACTTGAGTACTTTTCATCGTAGTTTCACTTGGATTTCTTCATAATTATACTCAACAATTATGATTTTTTTTCACTTCAAACAAATTCCGTGTTTTTTTTTTTTTTTTTTCTTCTTGAAATTATTTTCGTTCTGTGATAGAGTGCGCATATCCAAATGTAAAAGTTCATCTCAGAAAGAGGAACCATGTTAACTTACCGTACTTCAAAACTTGAATGTCACTGACGATAACTTGGCCGACAGCACTGAGGGAGTCAGGTGCCGCCGAGTTCAGCGCTTTCATCACCCTGCCGTCATCTGCAAAGGTTAAAGAGCGAATAAAGTGTCATGAATAAACAAGCAATCGAGTGCGGATGTCACACAACCGCACTTCCACATTTTTGCGCGATTCATGTTAAATGCAGGAGTTGCAAATTTTACAAGTTATAATGCACACCGGGAACGTGTTCATTTCAACCAAGAGAAACATGATATTTGTCTTGGTGGGTGAAAAGCCAACGAACAAACATGATCGTGATTATGATCGATCAGACGAGATCCTGCCATCAATGTGCCCCGTTTCCGCCTCTACACGTCTTTTCGCGCGATAAGACGCGCGAAATTGGCGAACTTACAACCGCGGCTCAGGGCTTTTGATGCAGCTTTACAATTTCGCCCGCATATTTCAGCTGTTTTTGTTCCCTCGCTGTTTGCACGACAGCAAATGTGTTCTGTCATTTACTCGCGATAGTCAACGCTGTGAATTTATACTTGAGCCCGTGTAAAAATGCATTTGCAATATTGTTCGTGACACAATTCGAACAGTATACCGTGCCCAATGTGCGGCTTTGCCGAGGAAATTGGTATCGTCGAATTCGATTGAGCGTGAAATAAAAATGATGCGGCAAAAAAATGGCTACCATTATTGGGGTTAAATTTGTTTTTACGGCACACGTCCGGTCGAATTGGCTTCATTGCAATTCATACTTTTCGGATTTGATTTTCATCATGACAAATGTCACATGTTTACCTGTTCCAATAAATAGGATGTCGTAAAACTTTCCATCCAGAGCTTTAACTTGTGGATCCACTGTGACTTTCGTAAATCTGTAACTGAAATCAAAATAATCAAAAATTAGTACATCAACCGAAAGTTGAGGGAATTAGAGATTGAAGCTCAATGGAAAACTCACTTGAAGGTAATTTTAGTGATGACAGGCAAACCGAAGTGAGATTGTACCGCATCGTCCATCAGAGGATGCGCCTTGACGAAATTGACCGTGGCATCTGGAAGTGTCCTGGAGTCATTGACACAGGCGCCCGGTCTCGGCTCCGGTACCTTTTCCGGAAGCACTCGCAGCCAATTACTATTGATATTCTCCTGTTCCTTGAAAGCGCCTTGGAAGACCTCAAGTACATTCTTGATTGAAAATGCACACACTGCGGAGCCTCCGATTGAATTTACCGGCGTTGTGAAGACCCCGTAGAACAACTGTGTATGCTCGTTCCCGTAAATGCCTTTTGTCACATCGCTTGTGGATTCTGTAAGATTAAACGTCATTGTTAATCGAGATGTCTCTGAAAATGCCTTCTAATTTGCATCCTTTAAGATATAAATTCAAACCTGTAATATTATATCACAACTTTATACAAAATAGTATTTTATTACACTTATATTTCATTTCAATATATCCTTTCGATATTATAAGAAAAAATTAAGAAAAAAAAAGAATTTGTCGAATATATTATTTTCCGAAGAATTTATGCATGCAAATTATATTGAACGCTACAATTTTATTTCTTCGTATTTTCGTGGAAATATTGAGTTTTCAATATTTGTATGTTGCACACATGTTCGTATCAACGGAAATGAGCGAATTACTGAAATCACCACAAGTAGTCTGAGACTATCAATCACCGTGAATCTAAGTTGGATATTTACTTTCTACAGAGATCCGATGGTCAGTGCGTACTGAATTAAACATCATTAAAGATAAATGGAGCGTGTCAGCATCAAGTCTAACACAACATCACGGATTGTAAAACGTGTTTTCAGCTGATTTTAAAATGTAAATTAAAAGTGTACCATCAGTAAAGTGCTGCACTTATCTCCGCAAACGAAGTTATAACAAAGTCGAAACGTCATGCGCTCAGAGTTCTTCGACTTTAATTTCGTCTTATTTCATTTTTTAAGACCCGCACTTCTCGTGCCATCGCGGCTTGACATTTTTCATCGTACTTAGGATACTAATTTGTCATGTTTGCTAATCATGGCTTATCAACTTTAATTTTTGAAATGAACGTATAAAAAAGTTTTAATTAAATTTCTTTTTTTAGCGTTCTCAGTTAGTGATGTGAAATTTTATACCGAGGTTTTTACTGAGAGATAAAAAAACTAGAAGACACTTTTTTTTTCCTGAATTGGATGTTAATACTTGCAAAGTTTTGGAAAGTAAGA
This sequence comes from Trissolcus japonicus, assembly GCA_030522925.1. NCBI lineage: Eukaryota > Metazoa > Arthropoda > Insecta > Hymenoptera > Scelionidae > Trissolcus > Trissolcus japonicus. The sequence goes on along the minus strand of JAPYZS010000279.1, from coordinate 105,823 downwards.
GTAGCGTTGTGAAGCAAAGTTTAAATATCGGTTTCGATCGAGTTATGACAGTTTTACTTATGTGTCTTGCGCTACCCACGAAACGAAACAAACTTTCTTCGAAGACGCTTCCAGTTTACACCGGGAAAGTGTCATCGACAACATCTGCGCAAAGCGCGATAAACTTTGGCAACAATCTGATACGGATCTGTTTTCTCAAAGTATACATACCAAACGCGTACTTTTAAGACAAATAATTAGAACGTATATTAACTATATTGAATGTTCATGTATATAACATATTCAGTCTATAAGCTTTAGAATAATCCCAATTAGAGTCACAATCCTTTTTCTATTATCTTTCATGTGTTTCTGAACATTGAAAACAATTGAATTTTCGTTATTCGAAGATGAAATTACTTTTTCCGAGAATTGGAATTAATTTTACAACTAATTATTTCTGACAAACGTTACAAGTATTTTTATTAAAATGTAAAAGGAATGGTTCGAAAACGAGAGAATAACAATTTAGATTTAAAAATAGGAATGATAAGTGCTTTACAAGTACGCAGCAAAATGAGTGACCATTTTGAATCTGTCAGAATTAATATAACTTTCAGTCTGAGTTTACAAAATTAGAATATGAAATAACGTAGACACAGTTTGTATTAAAAGGAATTGAAAAATTATGTCAAGTTGCTAAACTTGTATAACTTGTTACATAACCATACAGTCGTGTTTCTTGACAAAAATTATTAAATCAAATTGTATACAAAGTTACGTCCCCTTTACCGTTCTCGAAAATTACACTGTAAAATTGAGCTTGAAAGATTTATAATGTATTAAAATAACAAGCAACATTTCTGAAGATTGAAAGACAAAGTTTTAGTTGAAGTTATTTAAGTATAAATGCACGGTGACAGTAGCTGAGAATAAGACAGTAGCTGTAAACGAAACTAATATTTGTTATAACGATTTTTCCATTCATATTAATTAATAAGAGAAAAGAAAAATAGAAACTGTACTTTGATATACAAATGACAAAACGTCCAACGAGCTAAAACGAACTTCAACTTGTTTCATAACTTTTAATGCAGCCTTTATCTTTTTAAAAAACTTTTACATTTGTGTATCAATTTGGTTTCCATTTTAATTCTCTCGCAACTTATGAATATCAGAAAATCTCATTCATTCTCGTGGTATGTGTATTCTAAATGAAATTGGAGTTAGCGTAAAGTATTTACACATGGGAATTTTGCTAGCAAGAAGGATTCCTTTGACAAGATTGGTTGCTGCAGCTGCAGCGAGGTCGTTTCAAAGTTTTGCTGTAGATTTTTAAGGGCGGTTCCTTGGCGACTTTTTTGAAATGTAATAATTGCATATTTAAATAAATTATAACAAGTGCCAGTTTCTTGACGTTGAGAACGAAGATTAATAAAGTTTGAAAATTGCCGCGATGGCTGTTTGCTTGGAGCGTTAAATTATTTAGCAAGCACTTTTGCCGATTTTCCAAGCTGAGAATGGAGTCGCAGCTTGGGCCTGAAGTGCATTCATGGCGTCGGAAACTTCGTTGACATGAGTCCTGTCGTCGGCTCGGCGTGTTAATCAACTTTTAATTACTTCCGGTCTCTGCTCGAGATCGTAAGGACAAACTCAAAAACTGGCGTGTCTCAGAGGCCTACACCTATAATCAAACGCTCGAGAAATTATTTCAAAATTAGATTCACTCTGCTGCTAATTGAATTCACGAGAACTAATTTAGGCATTTTTTATCGCCCGAGTTCATCGCTTTTTGTTCAAAAACTCAAAATGCACCGAGAGCTTTGACGTGTTTCATTCTGCTAATTTAAAAAGTCAGGAGAAAAAATTGCTCTTGAACAGGGAGGTTTGATCAAAACGTCTTTCATTAGGACAAGTACTTTTGTAACAATCCCACAGTGAAAACGTATGTGTACGTATTAGATGTATAAATTCTTGAGACCCGTAAAACTATTTAATTAAGCGTACTTTCGTACCGGCTACATACTTTTCGACTCTTTTTGCAACTCGTTCAAAATGAGGTGTTGTACGAGGGCACCAAGTTAGTTAATTTGCCGTTTACGGTTATGTAGCACACGACCGTCGCAATTGTTAGACAATTGTTTTTTCCAACGACCAACTCGTGAAAAAAAAAAAAAAAAAAAAACTTTGAATGCACCTGAACTACAAATTGAATCACAAAGTTGAGACATCATTTCTGACGTTTTCCACTAAACTTATTACATTAATTATATTAAATGTTCAATATCGATAATCTTAATTATAGTTCAAGTTTCACTTTTAAAATGAAATTCATCACCCTCATGTGGTTTCGAAGTGAGCTTTTTCATTTACTGTTAGAACTCTGCCCAGTTTAGAGAGCTGTAATATTTAATATGAAAATACGATTACACGGTGCAGGAAGAACTTCAAAGTCTCTTGGATATTGAGTTCTGAATTAAGGCTGGAGATTTGCAGCAGGCAGGTAGAGGAGGATCGAAGAGCAGTGCTCGCGATTTGGCACGAACTATCCGGGGACATCCCTGGACTGGGTTGACATGTACGTGTAAGCGTGCACACATAGCGACGTTGAATCCGTCTAGTGTGAGTTGGTTGCTCCTGGCACGCGGCCAGTTATCCTGTTGGATACGAACTTTCGTGGGATTCGATGCCGCGACAATATTTTGCCTTTAGATACCACTATGGGTTTCAGCCATTTCCATCATAGAAACGCGGGGTTCATTTGTCCCGATTAAAGTTCAGCAACTTATCGAGTGCTCATCTTCGATTCAAAACGATACACGATACTGTGATGAGATTTTTAAACAGTGATTACATACATTTTTCGTGACGGTCGATAGACTGGATGTAAAAAAAGCTAGCATTTTATGATTCTTTTTTATGATTTTAGTCAGGAGCTCGTGGTGGTCTTTGGATTTTATAAGATAATTGCTTCCAGATAGGCACCTAATTCACGAAAGCTTGAGACGCTGTTAATTGAGAGAATTTTGTTGGCTGGTTTTCAAAGTGTTTCTTCAGATGAGAGTCGGTCCGAGTTTAAGATTGTTACTCTCGTTTTGAGAGCTTTGTTTCATAAAGAAAGTAAAACCTCATAATGAGGAATTAAAATCTGGAATGAAATTGTTGAATGAAAATGTTGATCAGTTAATTCAATAGTTTAAGATCTGATTTAAATTCAGAATCTAGTCATTCTAGAAAGTTTGATCATTGAGGAGAGATTTTAATCGAGATGAATTCTAGATGAAGGAGCGACTTTGTATCCTAACGAGTTACTTTTGTTTCGAATGATGATAAGTGAAAAAAATTAGCCTTTTTTATATTATACTTAACATTCAGATCGTCTAATTGGATTTTCCAGTGCGTTATGTGTTGTAATTATCTGAGAGCGACAGGAAGGCTCTCGGTAACATCAAGTTGAATGATTAAATCTACAGAAAAAGCTTGGTTATTGTAACTCGCGGCATTTCAGCCGTTGACTCATTACGGGAGATAATGATTCTCTCTAACAGCAATTTGTAAGCTCGCGTTTTTTGAGAACAATACAAAATTTAATCCAGCGTGCCACCAATGCTTTGTTCTCGTAATTCAAGATGAAACGTGTCAGGGACCACTTTTTGCCCGCCAGCTTGAAAATAAAATGCGCCACGTAATCTGCCGGCCCCACGACAATGGACTATATCATGCGTAAATGACGTTCCCAGAGAGAATCCGCGGGCAATAAAAAACACCCTTTATGATTAAAAAATTTTCGCGTTTTTCGCACTTCGCATCTGACTTTTCAATGAAGTCATTATTTCTCAGTGACGTGAACCTTTTTTCAAAGAATGTCAAACTTTTCGCTGTACCGGTTTCCGTGCCAACAGTAAAACTTGGAATTTCCGCATAAATTATCCATCTGTCAATTTGTTTATTTTAATATCAAAAGTTCTTGAGTTTCAAGTTCGGCTGATTTATTCGGCGAAGGAGCGCATTATAAATGCGACCCAAATTGACTCACTACGAATTTAAAGTTCAAGAACTGGTGTTCAAGTGACTTTCGAAAACAATAGAACGTTGCTATTTAAGCCGTGGTTCGTAATCATTAAATTCATCTCAAGACTTTTACACACGTCTTACTATAATCGCTATCACGGAATGCACCCGAATTAAATTTAATCGCGTCGGCTTTGCGCAAATACGCGTCAAAGCTATTTTCAAGAGAACCAATTTGTGAGGTTATTGAGAATATAAGAGTATTTGAACGGAATCATTATGCTCGCGAATACTCTACAAACGCATCAGAGAAGACTGGTGTTCAAGAGAGAATAAGTTGATTGTAATAATCGGGTTATTGTTAGCAACTCACTTGGTGTGTAAAGATAATGGTACGATACAAGTTTTACAAAATGATGTTATCATTTTTTTTCATAAAAAGCACATTGACAAAAGTATTGAATAGTTTGAAACTCGGATATATTTTAAGAAATTTCAAAATTTGAATTGAATTAAATTGAACGAGATATAGTGTTTTTATTGCCATCAATGGATTTCCCTGTTGAAAAAACGTCATCTGTCAACGAGTGAAAGCGATTGTTTTGTGAATTTGCATTAATGCGTATGGATAATTGAGACGCCATGGCAAAACAAATGAAAACGTATTGTGCAGATTACGTGATACCGCGGTTTTGTTTTTTCGCGTAATTGTTGAGTCACATTTGTGACAGATGTGTTTACCAGGATCATAAAACCGTGAATGACCTCTTCTCTTCGTTCGCGCATTCACAAAGTATATAATGTCAATGCAAACAACGTTACAACGAATGAAATGTTAGGTGGATGATGATCAAACATTCCAACGATAAAAGCAGTCGTGTTGTTGAATTGGGGGTGTTATAGTGTTGAAATAATTTTGCTTGCGTTCATTTGATGAATGGATTCGGATGCAACGATCAGTTTTTCACATTTTTAATCTGCTTGGTAAATAGGAGAAAATTTGCGTGCAATTATATTTAGGAATGTTCAACCACCTCCCCTATTCATAATATAACACATTTTTTAAATTCAATAAAAAGGCAGCAAAGAAAAACAAATATTTGTTGTTCAAAGAATTCGTACTGATGACGTTTCCTGGTCGATAACTTCCCTGTTGGCTTACGTTTTAGAACATGCATCCAAAAGTTTGGAAATATCAGACAAAAAAGTGTGGCAAACTTGGTTCAAACAAGTTTCCATCCCTCTAAATGTTGCGATAAGAATGATATCGTTGGTTGAAATCGACAGACAATTTAACTGGTTCAAAGACAATATTTTTTTTGTTCGTAGTTTCTTTGTCGGCGCTTAAAGCGCTTTTCTGGCGCCCGGCTCGAAACGACTTTTAGTAAAGACTGATAAGTGAAAAATGGAAGTTATCGACTGGAACTCGCTCGTGAGTAAATAAGCCGAGTGTCAGTCTCTCATACGACTTGAATGCACGATCGAACACTCACGTATCTCATCAAAGTAAAAGGGATAATCGCCGGGCACTGAGCAATTGAGTCTCGCTTTCAAGAAGCTCGTCCATCTGTCGCTAAAAGCATGTGGCCCTCCTTTATCGTGCTGGCATACTCTTGCTATGCGCGAATACACTGCCTGAAAAGAGAAAAAATGAGTCAGTTTAAAGCGTCCGATATATCTAGTTTTATGTTTTTTATCAATTACTAAGAGACAAGCAGTGAGTTATTTAACATTTCTATTTACTAAACAGTTATAACTTTTCCAAATGTATAGAGTACGTTACAATACCCGAGATTAATAAGCAAAAATGTTTTCTTTAAAATATGAAAATTGATTGATTTTCTATTGAATCAATAATAATAATCAAATGTTTGATTGATTGTACCAAATTACGTTTGCAAAGTCGCAGTAATTATAAATAAACGGCCGTCAGGTATATAATAATTAAACATTTATGTGATGACGGATTTAATAAATTAAAATCATAATCGAGGTTGTTAATTAAGGTCGAATAATATAATTAATCCTTTAAACGCGACCGCAAAGAATTCTATCAAAACGCACGCCAGTGTTACGCTGTTAAGATTGTGCAAAACTGGAAAAGCAAGATAGAAAAGAATCATGTCAAGATTGTTCATTGCACGTTAGCCTTCGCTGAAAATGATAATTTTAGAAGCAACATTTTTTCAAAGTTTGACGAAGAAAATTTGCAACAAAAAAAAAACGTTTTCTTCCATGAGAATAATGCTCAACTTTCTTTTTTTATGATACAAATTGTAGCATTGAGATAACAAATGATATTTTTTGTTACTAAAAAAACTGTTTTTTTTCTTCATAAATTGGTCACTTGGTAGATTGTGCACTGCGAAAAATTCAAAGCGAAAAAATAAAATTTTTAAACAATTTTATTAAAATAATTGAGGCGAGTGAAAAGGATTCGTTACACAAAATGATTAAATTACACGTTACACAAATTTTCATTTAATATCAGACGTTACAAAATCACTTTGTGTATTTGAATTTGCAGTGAAAAATCACTTTTGTGAGCGTAAGTCCGGCTCAAAGCGGCACTCGTATCTGAGTGTTAATAAGCAAAAAGCTTCTAGACGCAGTGTCAAAGAGATCAAACGTTTTCGGGCCGCATTAGGTCGGCGAATAATTTAAATGATTAACAATTGTCGTAACGTTTATTTAGCGCAGCTTGCTCGCGAGGTTGAGTGGCTTACCTTTCCGCAGTTCATGTACTCGACGGCAGTCTCGCGGTAGAAAAAGAACACGAAGTCCCCGTATGCAAAGGAACTCACGAAGTTGGGACCTGAAATCATAAAGTTGAACTTCTTGAGAACAAAAGAAGGCGAGAGCGCCGACTTAAACTTTCTTTCTTCTGACGCGATGAATTATTTAGCGGGTTCAAGAAGAAGAAAGATAAAAAAAGGCCAACAAAATGTTCGTATCTTGCACTCGGATGTTGAACGTATCAACGAGCAGTTGATACGAGCGTAGGGGGCTTCTACAGGACAGATGACTCGCAAGTTCAAAGTTTGCGTGCAGGATAAATGTGAACGTCGGTTTAATAAAACCGCATTTTGTACGAGCTATATCTGGCCGCGTCTCACGCTTCCGCCTGAATTGTTCAGCCAGAGTTACGCAAATGTGGTACAAGTTTTTAAATGCCCTCGGCGTGGAAACTAAAGTTATGGCGAGACCGTTTACGATTTTGGCCAAGTTATTAAGTGATCTAATCCTTTAAATTATGCTTCAAATGATGTTCGCTCATACGCGCATTAGTTGTATCAAAAGCTTAAGTTTAGGTATAAGGTGTACACACCCAAGCGGCTAAAATATTGCTATAGACGTCTTGTCAAACAATGGGTCTCTTAATTAGAGATCAATATTAAATAACATGCAAGCGAGATTATTAGACGTTTCAGTTAACTCGGGGATTTGCACATGAAATCATTTGAATAATTCAATTTTAATTAAATCTGTCGTTCGAGGTTTTCGAGAATTCATTATTAATCGGGACAAATTTCGGATGAATTGCGGTGTAAAATCCAGCCGCGGATCGTTGAAACGGCGACTTTTTATAGAAACCATTTTGCACATCCTCCTTAAAGAGCTGAAAAACTCTGGCTAATTCATTCGGACAATATGCACTTCATTGACATACAAAATTCAACTTTTTCACTTAACCTAAAACTTCATGCTCATCTCCAGCGAGAAACAAATTCCATTAAGGTTTTCAATTTAGTAATCAAAAAGAGCTCATTACACAGTTATATGATACCGTTACGCGTTCTTCCTTGTGCCAATTAATATATATAAAGGAAAAAAAATCGTGCGGATGAAAAAGCTTAAAAAAATGTTGAACGATAAAAAAAAAAAAGAGGAAAATAGCTTTTATTGGCACACCGTAATCGATTCAAAATGGGCATCGTTTGTCTTGCCACTCTCTCGAACGTTCAGTTACAAACGTCAAACCAAAGTCGTTTGTGTGAAATAGCTTGCAATTTTGTATTACCGTTGAGCTGGTTAAGATCCGAGCGCTCCGTTCGGATTCTGTCCCGGTGTATTAGCGGCTCCCCGCCGGAAAAGTCAGCTACTGTGGCTGCGTACAGTTGACCGCCTGAAACAAAAATCGCAAAGGGCAAAAGATTAGCGACGGATCTCAATGAACAGTATATCTTACTGGCTAATTAGACCGTGGGTTCTGCTCAATTTAGTCAAACTCTCGGTCCTGGTTCATGTATGTATAGATAAGGCCAATTAGACTAAAAGGTCTAATGGTTCTTAATGGTCATAGTAATTTGTAACAATGTCGAGATGAAAGTTTAATTTTTGCTTTGCCCTCCGAGTGGATTAAAGCTCGGACGCATTCGTTCGGTTGACGACCGTCCTGTAAATGGAGTTATATTTGCATCGTTGCTGTATCAATCACTGTCCTACTTCGAAAAATGCATTCGTCGCCACACCGCACTGCTAATGGTTTCATTGTTTTAGCACGTTCTTAACTAAATAAATTTTACAAAAAGCGTTATACCATTATGAATTTTAATTTGAAAATTTATCAGAGAAAAAAATGAATTTTTGAAACTTTTGATGAATTTTTAAATGTATTTTAAAATAGAATTTTAAAAATGAGATGTGAATCTAACAATGTAACATTTTGGTTCATCATTTCAAATTTTTGAATTCAATTTGAGTGTTCTCCAAAGTATACATACACTTTGTCATCGTTACAGAGAAAGAATTCCTTCAAGGGCTCTTGAGTATCAAGAGCACACGAGACAAACACAAACGAATCGAGAATCAAGGCAGGATGTACCGAAGCGCAACTGCACCGTTTGTTTGCAGAATGATTTTGCGGCTCTGAAAAAGCAGACGAGTCGATTGCACGACACAGAGTTAAAATGTGAGAAAAATAATTAAATCTCTTTTGTCGATTTCTACATTATTTTTCTCCACTCCTCTCGTCGTCCATTGACCACAAAACTTTTCGCGTGATGAAAAAAAAAAAAAAATAAATAAATAAAACGATTTACCATCGATAAATAAGGATTCATCACTTTACCTAACTTTCTAATCCGCACAAAAGTATTCAAGCGTTTCGCATTCTTCGAACGCATCGCCATAAAACCGTCGAACTTTCGACGACCACTTGGAGTGAATAAAGGTGCCCGATCGATAAAGCAGATTCCGTTGCCTTAAAGCGAATTAATTAACGTGAAAGATGCCGAATGAAAAAAAGAGCAGAAAAAGTGTCCAATTCAGATTCTTCGTTGGAATTAATCGATTCGTTGCGCGATAGGAAAATTTCATCTCTTATTAGCGGAAATATTTGCGATATCAATTTTGGAGGGAGTTGAGAATATGAGGTGTTGCAAGAACACGTTTTTAATAACATAACTGCGACATTTACGACGTGGCGGTATAGCCATTCTTCATGGCCGAAAAGCACGGTGGGATTTGAGACAAGTACACGTATTCGCGCGTGCGATAAGTATATAGTAGATGGCCGTATATAACCGCGGACCAGACGTAAGACTTAAGGGATGAACGTGCATGGCACAGGCAACAAATCTACTGTGAGCCCGCGATGAAGACGTTGGAATACCGCTGTATAACAGTATTATGTATGTGAATATATGCGCCAACACCCACCATGGTAAGACGTATACGCCGTCAAAGATTTCGAATAACTCCAAGATTGTCGTCGTCTTGAAGAACTCCATACTTTTGTTTTTCTTCTGAATTTCATTTGTTCGACTCATATCACACCTTTCTTTTTCTTTGTTTGTTCACTGTTTCACAGTTCTGTTTTATCATGTGAGTATGATATGATTATCACGTTATGTTACTTTTATGCTAATTTTGCTCACTATTACTGGCTCACCATCCATGAGAAGCAAGTATAAGAACAACGTTAATATACATGCACACAACGTTCTTTGTCAGCGATGTAGGTGCGCACAAAATTGCACAATGCATTGAATCAACGTTGGCACTGGAGACACTTTGATAGTGTGATGCAGCGTCCTTTCCGCAGTTTCATGATTACATACACTTAGGGAATAATACCCGCGGTTAACGAGTCCTCAACTTAAATATAAAATCAGGTCTTCTCGTCCAAACATAATAAATCCAACAAACGTGCACGAATTAAATTTCAACCTGATTTTGATAACGTGCGAGTAAGCAAATACACAGTGAAATATTGTATTCTTTGAATTGACAAAATTTGAATGTTAAATACTTTGACGATTGAATGCAAAAATTTTGATATAGAAAAGTAGCGAATCGAAGGTTCAAAAATGAATAATCATGTTTCTAAATTAAATTTTTATACAGTTCGCCTTAATAAATGCATCCTTCTAGTTAGCAGAGTACCATTAACGTCGCGCGCAATTTTACATGCAAATATTTTGGATTCATTTGGACAAGGCATGGTAATTAAAGTGTGCGCATTTTTATGAAATATGAAATACGAACCGGCGAACACTGCGGTACTGTTGTGCTGTGGGTCGTACGGACACAGTCCCAGCCCGTCCATATCATAGTTACTGAGGTACTGCCCATTCTGAAACACACAAAATAATTTAATTAGATTTGTTGTACTCAAAAAATGAAATATTTTATGAAATAAAGCGTTTTGAAAAATATATATAGTTAATGAACAGTCGAGATTAAATTAGGGACAAAATGAAACGCCAATGTCGAGGTTATATGAGGAAGTTAATGCGTGTAACACACCAGGCTAACGCCGCGTAACGTTTTCGCGTGAAAATTCAAAGTTGGCGGAAATACGATGCTGTTGTCGCAGCGCGGCTATTTATTCCGTGATAGCTGGTGTTGACAATAGACAACGGGTAGTACCCGTTTGGCTTTATCGCGGAACGGCGTGCGCACAGTACGCAATAATTTTCTTTATAAGCAGTTCGCTCGGCTTCCATTAATACGGTAATGTCGGTTTTTCGCGTACGGGCAAACCCTGTACCCGGGTATATTCAGATAGAAAAGTGTGCGTTACGAGAACGATAATGCCACTGCGGCACAGCTCGTCGCACCTCAATAAGTGTCAACCCTCAAATATCTTCAGAGAAAATTTTCCCCAATTCTATATCCATTATCACGACTCGTCTCATTATCTTTACTACTTGTCCAAGAAAAGTTTTTCAAAAGTGTTATCTGGGTAATTCATTCAAGTGAATGCTTTATATAAATATATTTAAGTGGTATTACTTATCATAAATGCTAAAAAACGATTAATTGAATATAACATTAGTGTTTTTTTTGTATGTTGAATCTCAATATCAAATTAATATAAATGTTAATCAAAGTTGAATCAAATTTCTTGTGGTGGCAAAAATGATACGAATAAAAAATGTTTAATTCTGATGAGTGAGTAAAAAAAAGTTTAATTCGTTGTAATTTGCATGATGGTCAGAGCACCGAGGCAAACGGAAGAAAAGAATGGCGCAAACGTGCTGCCCTGACTGCTCCACTGTTTTCGTTATCCCTGTCATTTTTCGTTTTTGCACAAAGCAAAAAAGACAGAAGAGAGTTGTAGAGGAAAAAAGCGCAACGAAAGTGTCGCGCGAAGTGGATAAAAGTATCGGCTACGCTGGATCACGTACAGAAGCGAGGATCGCCTCGCGTGAGTATCCTAGATTTCTCTCTTCGACGTACTTTTCCATTTCCATTTGTGACAGTCGTTGCGACGGTCGCGAGGCGACAAACAAATAGCGATGCAACACGACACTCTTTAATGGGAGCCACGTAACCAGCCGATTTATACCCTGCAATTCGATTGCTAAAGGAAACACTTTTTTTCGTCTATCGTTGTTTAGTCGGTTGGTCGACCGATTTATCCTGTCGAGGGTATAAAATGATACGTGCCTGATGTTAACTTTTTCATGAACGATTTATTACCGAAGATAAAGTTAGAAGCTTGAAAAAGATTCAGGATGATTGAAATATTGACAGAATTCGGATGAGTTTGATTCTGGACGTGTAATATGTTTCGGGCGAATTTTCCCAATGTTCGAAGTGTAAATTATTATGGATTAAATTTATTCCTGGTATATTGTTTCCTGTTTATTTTACGATTGCGTAATTTGATCGTTCAGATTTCAATTAAAAAAACAATGCAAAATTAATTAAAATTTCCTGGCTTTTCATACGGAAAATAAATAATATTGTTTATTTCTTTAATCAAAGCTTCCATTTCGATACATTTGGTTTGTTTATTGATTGTAATTAAAAAACAAGTTTTTATTTTTCCTTAATTATTTTACCATCTTTAACGAATTGTTACCGATAAACAAAAAGAACACGAAAACGTTCTATTTTCAAAGTGTGTTCATACATGTGTAACGTAAAAAGGTACACTCATAAAAATAAACACTAGCGGCGGCATCGATAAAATTCAATCCACGGCAACATCGAAACTGCATTTGTATTAGACTTTTCCACCCATTTTACGAAATACGCTCGGTGTGAAAATACTTTCAATGAGAACTAGAGCTTAAAATTTCGAAATAAGTTAAGAAGAAATAGTGTTCGTCTCCATTTGACCTGCAAAATGTTCGCGAATTGTCGGCGCACCAGTTAACGCCACACGCACCAGGAAAAGAAATTCGATGAACGTATAAATAAATATTAATGAGAATGTTTTGAGAAATATGAAAAAATTATGTGTAAAAATAACCTAAACGTAGTAATATAAACAAAGTAGGTGATCATTTTGAACTTTGAAATTGAAAGAAATGATATTTTTTCAAGTTCAAGTTCAAGTTACAATTCTTTTTCATATTATTTTGCAAAAATAGCCAAAGTATTACTATATATTTGACTCAAAAATACATTACCATGTCGATTTCTTTATAACAAGGAATTTTGTTATCGGAATGTTCGCTTTTGGACAAGGAAGCTCTTTTCAACTTTAAATTTGAAATGTAAATTCATCAGCGATCTAACTGCAAAATATGGAACTTTGCATGCAATTTTGACGCAAGCTTTTGGGGGAACGTAAAGGTATCGGAAATATTAACGTAATGTATTTTTTGACCGTTTTGCACACGTCCTGTGAATAGTCAAGTGTTAAATGATGCGAACCAGAGAACTAGGCAGTAATGCAATTTCTTTGAAAAGTTGCAAATTTTTCAATGCGCAAAATGTTTCTGTAAAATTCATTCGCAAGCGAGAAAGATTGAAGGCGAAATAGGGCCGATCTGGCGCCGATACGTCGACGCAGAACTCGATTGAAATGAATTATGAATAAAACGAAGTTTAAATTTTCGTGATGGAGTGCCTTAATCTCGATTGGCTATATCTATACACTTTTAGAACACGCTTGCGCGAAGCGTTGCAGCAACACAATAGTTTTCATTCGGTGAATGACAACAAAGAGTTTGTCGAAATCAAATTTCGTACAAACCCGACTACAATTTTTCCTTAAACTCCGCGTTTCTTCTTTTATTTTGCTTTCCCAACTAAATTCTAAGAAAACATCGTGTACTTTGATAAACGAATACATCTAAATGAAAATGATTTTCGAGTTAACAACTGAAATGCTGTTATATTGAGGAAAAGCTGATTTCGGGAAATGTTCGTGAACATGTTAGTTGTTTGATTTGATAGTAGTTGATGATTATATTTTGAAATTGTCAAATCTTTATTTCCTTTTTGTAATATTACAAAATAAGGCAGTATTTTTCAGCTAACGTATTTTTATTCAACTTCAAAACTTTGAAATTTTAAGTGCAAAGTACACGTTTCATTCCAATTTATCGTATGATGAAACTGTCAGAATATTTAAACAATGTATTCTATTGTTTTATTATTGGATTCAATATAAAATATTGACAAAACTCTCTGAAAGAGAGTTGTGCATATGCAAAAATGTAAAAACAAGCATATGGGCTGTGTAAGCCAAACAGAGAGGAAAAAATATTCAAAATTGCATTGTATACTTTTGAAATGTGTAAATTTAATTCTGTAAAATAATAAAAAATATCAACCATGTCACGTGGTGTGGTGATCGGCGTGACAACCATTTATAAAAATTTGTTTTTGTGTTATCAATCTTGTGATTGATTAGTTATTATCCTGCCCGATGTTACCATGCCACATACAATAAGCTTTTTTTAAAAGCTAAACGTCTTATTACACATGTTTTATACTAAATCGATACACTATTTGTATTTTTTAATATAATTTTAATACAATTAATTATGATGTTTGAGGTAAAATGTGTGCAGGTGGTTTCCATATTTGTGGTTTGGTTATAGTCAGCTCAGAATTAGCATGTTACGGTCCCATCGAGGCACACGCAAACCTTTTAACGTAACTTTGAAAATAATAATACTTGGTAAGTTTGAGTGGGAAAGCAGAAAAATGAATTTCATCGATGGAGCAACATGCTGTCTGTTTTTGCGTGAATTACAGCTGCGCGCAATTGTTTCACCATGGCATTGAGTGATTCATTGCTCGAGTTCTTCTCAAGTTTTTGGTCTTGAAGCATGGCGTACGCAGGGTGACGACTGCCTCGCGCGAAAAAGCGTTTGCGCCCACTTGCAACGGCAAACTAAAGCCTTGAGTAACACAGCTGCCACAACTTTTCTAATTAATGATAATTAGTTCAAAAGTTTAATGCTTAGATAACGAATAATCTGACTATTCGTATACACATACACATTTCATATCTTTGAAATAGTACGTTCCTTTTGTTTCGTAAACATCCCGACAAAATGAACCATTGTCTTCGACAAAAGACAACTTCGAGCATTATTTCCACGTTGTTTCTAAGAGTATCAAGTTTCCATGGTGGTCTCACTTTTTCATCAGTTTTTTTTTGTTTAAAAAAAAACTTTTTTAAAAAGTTTTCAACAAGAATTCTCCAATACAATTTTTAATGCAAAATTTTTAATTATAGATTTCAATATTCAACTTAACTTCATTTCTTGAGATTGACGTGAAAATTTTGAAATTGCATCGCTGAATGAAACTGAATTCAAAGAGCTATTTTCTGTTTTAAGTGCAATTCAGAAAAGTAGATATTAATAAAAGATGGAATAGATTTGATTCACTAACTATATTCATATCATTGTTTCATGCTCTTAAGATTATTATTATGGAACAGTAGATATTTCAAGCGTTCAAGCATTTATATAATAGCAACCAAAAATGTCAAGTACAAAAAATAATAGATAAAACTATAATCACTTTTCAACAAGGACGAAAACTCTATTTGATGTTCTATATTTAGTTCTATATTTAACGAGACATTCAAATTTAATAAACTAAATGGCTCGATGAATAGTTAAATCAATGAATTCAAAATAAGTTTTTGGAATTGTCAATTCCATTCCCCATTACACTTTGCTGGTAAATACAATATTTACTCACCGTTTGAATTTTGACATTTCAAACTTTTCAGGTTAATATTTGTTCAGTTGTACTTTTGTATTTTTTTTGAATTGTATTTTTTCTATGAAGAACGAATTTTGATTGCGAAAAAAAACAGAAAAATTATTTTTAAAAATTTTGCAACGTAAAACACAGGAGCAGGCGATTGGTATTGGGGGTATCAAAATACGAAGGGAAATATTGCGTTGAATTCGGCCAAAAAAGTTGAATACGCAAACTATCATGAATTTCATGTTTGTGTTTCCTTATTTAAATAAACCGTTTCCTATTGATTCGCGAGCTATCGATAAAACCTTCGGTGCAATAAATGGTAGCGTTTCTGCACAGGTGTGAACGTCGTCGTTTTCATATCCGACTGAAATGAAAAGTAAATGTGCTTCTCTTTTTCTTCGAATATTTATCGGCATGCGCTTCCGAAGCGTGCAAGTCGACCGAGTACGCTAACTTGCGCTCTACTGAGTTGCTATTTCTTTTACATCGCTCGGGAAAATAACCCAACGTGTATTTTATATTATTACACGGCAAATTTTTTAAATTGCTGTTCATAAAATGATAATAAAAAGAAAAAAAAAGGGGGGAATTCACGAAAAAACATTTTTTCTGATGAACGGATCAATGAAAATGTTTTAATTTTAATTGAAACTATATATTGAGGGTTTTAAAAAAATTAAAATTTAATGTAGTGTAAAAATTTACATATTCATTAATAGTTTGGCGATTGATTTTCTTTGGCGGAATTTCGTGCAATTTCATCTCGTGCAAAATCATACCAAGTTTAATCACATACACCGACATATAAATATATAAACGAAAATAAACATACATAATTTCAATAATAACCCCAATGCATCAAAACATATCAAGTAATATGTTTTGATATGATTACAATATTTACATATTGTAATCACAGCAATATCAATTTTGAATTTAAATTCTTTAGAGAATCCTTGCAGGGAATATTCGTATGAAACAAAATAGTAAGTAAATAATTTGTAGATGAAAAAAAAAACTCGTTCAAATTATGAAATCTTTTATCACAATTTTTCGGCTGCAGTTTATAGTACGTGGGTTCAATATATTCTATCCTGTTTTAATAAATTATGTAGTTCAGTGAAAATGTATGTTTCAATTTGGCAGTACAATATTGACACAAGTTAATTAAACTTACGCTTAGTTTAAATAACCGTGCTCGTTTTTTTCAACTCCAGCTAATTGTTTTCATAACACCAATCTCAATGAAAAAAATGAAAAAAAAGGGGGGGGGGGGTGAAATGCACAAGAATTAGCACAAAACGCGATAAGAAATATTGCACTAGAACAGATAACGATGCAATATGACGAGAAAATAAAATGGTCGGTACATGAGGCGGGCGCGAGATCGGCCAATTAGTTTTGAACGGGAGCGCGTTTTGCGGTATCATGAATCAAATATAACGAAGCGCCATAATCTTGGCATAAATTCGTATTACCAAGTGATAAAAAATGTCGAGTGAGCGCATTTTTGCGCGCCCTTTGATATACGCGGCATCTGCCGGTTATCGTTATTACAACTCTCGTACAAACTAATCCAGGCCAAAG
Source organism: Trissolcus japonicus (assembly GCA_030522925.1). Classification (NCBI taxonomy): domain Eukaryota; kingdom Metazoa; phylum Arthropoda; class Insecta; order Hymenoptera; family Scelionidae; genus Trissolcus; species Trissolcus japonicus. The sequence goes on along the minus strand of JAPYZS010000279.1, from coordinate 88,828 downwards.
TGTAGAACTGAATAAGGTACTACTGCAGGCAAGAATCTTATCGGCCCCCGAAGTTCCGTAAATCATCAGTCGTTCCTTTGCACTAATGGACCGAGGATCGTCTCGCCCCGACTTAATCCTGGGGCATGCGAAGCGCGGATCCGGCAAACTTTCCTCTTATACCGATTTACTTACATTATCATTGTCGAGCTTTTTCCACATCATGCACTATCGTCTCACAACTTTTTCCGATCAACTTAAATTAATTCGCATTTAGAGTGCTTTGCCTTCAATGTTCCTACTTTGCTGATCAAATTTCTTATGTGTTACATCACGTACGAGTTCAAAATCACATTTGTACATTCCGCAGGATCGCAAAACAGGTCAGAGCAACCTCGCTTCTTTCCGCGGAATCAATTGTATTTGTTCTATGAATTTTGATGCGTTCTTTGCTTGTGCCAGGTTTTTTTTTTTTTTTTTTTTTTTTACTTCTGTAAAACAAATGCGCAAAAAGTGTGTGAATATAACGTGATGCGTAAATTAAATTAGAAAGTCGGACGAGAAGTATGGAATTATTCGCTCACTTCTTGTAAATCGTGCTTATTTTTCATGCGAACGACGATGAGGTTATTATCTTTGTGAATTTCGCGTGATGGAACAATTCAATTGGCTTGACTTTTCCATTGGAGCGGTCATGCTTTTGTTTCCACATAGCGCCGAGCTCGTTCGACGATTGCACTTATTTAATTTTCGTCTGTCGTTGCGCGGTGAAAATAATTGTTTACAAATGGCGTAAAATCGAAAATGTATATCTGTCAACGTGCAGTCACCGCGAAGTGTATAAGGGAATAGTAAAGCCCTCGAGACTTGAGGCTATATCGATTCGCCGGTCCATGAACTGTTCCCCGATTTAATAAATGATCGACGTCTATTTTTATATCTCAATTCAAGTTTGCAGCAAACTATTGCAACGAGATGCATTAAAAAGAGTTTGTTGGATTTGTTCAAAATTGTAGGACATTTTTTTTTTCAACTGATAATAATGAAAATATAGAATTTGGAATTAATTAAATTGCGTCGAACATGGTGAGCAATAGCAGAATGAAATAAACAGTGTATGTATCTACGATGTGGAAGAAAGCTGTCCAATTTCATCGATAGTTGGGATGGGGAGGGGTCACGGTATATTTTCGCATGTTTTTTTTCCCAACAGACTGGATTATACGAAGAGCAAAAGCCACGGAGCAATATCGCGGTCTGACCCAAGCTGTTAGAGATGCTAGATAGAGGTGGACGAGGTTACGACCGAGCGTGTGAGTGTGTGCGCAGCTTTGAGTGTGATCGTGGTTGGAGCGCAGCCAGCCAGTCTCGCGTGGTATAACGTGACCTACCCCATCACGTGAGCTTGCACAACCGAAACTTGATTTTATATACAACAAAATATACGGCAAAACTCAAGTATATTATGTACCCAAGCTACATCGTATCATTCAATACATACAGATATCACGTTGACTTTGTGCTTACTTAAATGTCCCAAACGTACGCATAATATTTACCGGATCTCATTCCTCGAGCGTGTGTTTTCGACGCGGCGATATCTCAACGAAAATTGCCAACGGTGATCAAAAGTCAAAAATCATTAGAGCGATATGATAAATTGCGGAAGATAAACAAGTCAACTTTCTGGTCGTTAAATCTACGTTCACGTCAGTCAACGTGAATGAATCATTCAGTTGTACAAGTATGCTTTCAATCGTGCAATTGAAATTGTTACACTCGAATTATTATAATTTATTGATGGCTTTTGATTTTGTCTCCAACTTTTTCTGCGACTATTCATTTTTAGACGAAATATTTATCATACTTCAATACTGAACGACGCGTGCATTTATACTTATAATATATCAACTTTTGAGTAGCGTCCTTTTAAGCCACGATAGATTTACGAGTATTGTACACTACATATTGATTTATACTTATAAGCTGCGTTTTGCATTTGATATATATAATATGTTAGTATAAATGTCTGCTTGGCTGTTTTATGTCAGGGTTGGATTAAAAAACAATACAAATGTACATGGAACATGAGATGGCATAAATAATGCAATAACTTGGTATAATACGGAGTTGCATTTTTTCGGTTTTCGTGCAATATTTTTCAGCCATTGCATATAGATCGATTGCGAATTTTGATCAAATCGGAAATTTTTAGAAACTAGACGACAGATTACGTATATATTCAACTCAACCTAAAAAATAATTAGATGGCTCTGACTTTGAATGAAAACTTAATTTGGAATTACTACCACTTTTGGTAAAATGGATGCGTCATTACAGACTATTTTGTTAACAAGTAATTCAGGGATAATTTCAGGATCTGTAACGTTATAAACGTGCAAGAAACCTCTTTTGAAATCAATCGAACAATGCACAATTATTAAACATTTGGTACAATTTTTTACAGTGAATGGAAAATGACGAATTGGCGTATCCGTGATTAATTATCATGTTCATTGGCAATCAAATATCTTCATCAAAAGTAAAATTATTTGACCATTGAAAAAATTCTGAAATCTCGAGTCCCATGAAACGTAATAATAATATTATGAATTTGTTATGACGAATGTAATCTAAATTAGTTGTCCAGATAAAACAAAATGATTTGATTAATGGCGGTAGACAAATGTGGTTTGACGAACAATGTCGATGTTCAGTTGACATGTAATAACGAGCAATATTGCACATCCTATTGTTAAAGTACTTTGATTGGAGCGTCGTTCTCTTGGCATGTCTCGCTCTCTCGCGTACCATGCGTGTCCATGCCACCGAGTTTCATTCAACGATGCACAGTTCATTTCATGACATTAACAATCGTTAAGCTCTTGCCTACAGCGCGTCGCCAAGCCGGATAACTCGTCGAGCATTCCCACTCGCTACATACACACGACAACATTTTAGCTGCGTTCCAAGATATTCATCAGCTCTGTCACTGTAATTGTTACACCGCATCATAAACCATAATTACTCGATTGCAAAGTCCAACGTCGATGCACATACATGATCGGCCGACGGCAAATTTCACTTACGTCCGACTGACACGTGTTTTGGCTCTTCGTTTGTTAAAAATCGTAATTGATAATTTTGTCTCTATTAAATCACCAGCGCTGAAGGCGGTTCCATATCAAGAGGTTATGTCAGCGATTGAATTATAAGCTCTGATAAATAGAAAGTTTATTTTTGTGCGATTCATCATGGGACATGCATGGCCTTAGCTTGAACTTTCTTTGTCTCGCTTGACATATCCCGCATCGCAACGTTAATCTAACGTTCAGTCTAATAAAATATCGAAGCAATTTCAAACGGTAATTTTTTTTTTCAAATTCAATTACATTTTTTAAAGGTACCATTTTGTTTGGACGTGTCATGTAATGATCACCTAATATTATTCACACGTATTATTACAACTCCCGTTAATTAATTGGATGTCATTCAAAAGATAAATAGACACTGTCGAATTGATTATACTTGTCCATGACACGTCATCAAATCACGTCTCATTACTCAGCCCATTAGGTGTGTGCAAATAAAAGAAGCCAGTTTTTATATTTGATTGGATATTTAAATTCGAATATTTTTCTACACTTCTTATCTCGTCATTTAGCGGTAGCACTCGGTGGCGGTGTATTCGTGACGCGACATTAGCATAAGTAAATTGACGCCGATAAAAGTGTATACATGATCGCGTCGCGGCGACAAATCGCGCTTCGAAATAAAATTTCGCGCGATTCGCTCGGGGCGGCATTGCTGGCAAACCTCTTTATCCACCAGCCATCAAATAAACTTCCTTCTGAAATAGATTCTTGGTGTAATCGAGCAAGTGGAATTGCAAAGCTCGTGCGAATTTCATATGCCAGACAAGCGCAGTCCATAGCTCCATATACAAGAATTGGTGTCACGCGTTTTATCCCGCGACAAAAAATGACACTGCAGTTCTATAACGGATGCAATTTTTTGTCTTTCACGTCTTGCAATCAATTCACAAAAAATATATTCGACTGATTTCATGTTGCAAATTAGTATTTTTCATTTTTATTTATTATTTATGAGCAATGAGATTTGTAATTCAATTATCAAACTATCAAAATAAAAAAAAATACTAATTTCCTTCGTGAGAAATAAAATTGTTTGCAATCGATCGAAAGAAGATTGTACTGTTTTTTTTTTTGCTCGGACAAAAAATAATACTCTAACCTAAAACGAGAAAGTCATAGAGGTTCGAAAATGAAAACAAGCTATTTCACGCGGGGCGATTTCAGACGTGTCTATCATCTTGTCCGGGCATTTAAATCGCGATGTCGGTCAATATCGGGTACGTTCGTGCCCAATACAAGACTGCTTCCGGCGGAAGTAATTGCCGCAACGGAAACAAACTGAAACATTTCGAATTTCGATCATTTCAGTACAGTTTGCTGTGATCCTTTTTTGCAACACGTTTCCCTAGTCATTATTTTGCTTTGTCTGTCTTTCGCATATCTCATTTTTTCGCGTGATACACAGGCATGACAAATAATTCCTGTTTATTGTTTTTATAAGTATGCTATCTTTTGTTCGTGCGCATTAGATTTCTTTGATAAACGTTTATTCTGGACTCAATTATGTATAAATAATTATAAAAATAATCCTACGTTTCATAATAAAATGGATTTGAAAGATAATTTTGCGTATTGTAAGACGAATATTGTTTTTTTAATTTTTGAATCCTTGAAACGAAATCATTGGCTGTAGTATTTTAACAGATGGTAAATTGAAGTTAGGCATGATGTTGATGAAAAACGCTCTCGAATGCATAATAAAACTGGTTTTATATAATAAATGTTATGTAGTCGTGACAGATGAAAAACTTTACGAGTATCCCGTATATATATACGTATTCGATTTATTAACCGTATTCCAATTTCACGTGCTTACGCGTTTTATAACGCCGTATGTTAATTTTGGCACAACACCCCTGCGAGAAATTTCATTTCATTACGAAATTTCTCGCCCCCCAGTGCTACTTGATGCAATTGGATCGTTCAAGCTAACTCGATATGGTTTTCGTTCCCCGTGCATGCGCGTATATCTGTAGGCTTGAATTCATGAATATTGCGGTGAATCATTTTACACGTGGACAAAAATGATGATGTTTCCTCTCATGCAATATTTATAAGTAAACTTATTGAATCAATCAGATCTCCTATCCATTATAATGAAATATTCAAGGTCTGGAAAAAATAGGGGGAATAAGTATGTCTTTTTCATGAGAGTTCAATTTTATTCCTTGTCAAAATAATATTTGTTGAAGTAAATATGATATTTTGAATGCAACGAACAAATTTGATAATTAAAAATAATTTATTTTAAAACAGATCAAAAGGTGGGGGGAGGGGGGGGGGGAGAAAGAGAGAGAGAGAGCTAGGAATGCAAACAATGAATATGGACTTTAAATTTCTTTCAACGCCTTTCTATTGATATCGAGTTCATTCTCCATGCTCATACATGCTAGTCTAGAACTCTTTCACCGTTGCAATTTCGACCAACGGCAACTATCCGGCTTTTAGCTTTTAGTCGACTGTTTCAGTCGGCGCTCAGCCGCTTACGATGGAAAGATAAAGAAAAGTTCGAAAGAGCTTCGGGGCCTGCACTGCGCTCTAACTGACCGTAAATCGTTATCAACGACAACGCGCTTCTCACCGTCGCATTTCACGTCTTTTGACGGTTTTTACGCCCTCAATATTCTTTTTTATCATTCGGCCGTTACCCCGCCATCCAAGGAGCGTATTTTTGTTTTTTTTATTTGCAGCAAAATGCCACGATTTATGACGAGTTGTGGATGAAACATTCATTGAAGGCATTTCAGCTTATTTTCCGCGAAGTCGCGCTTTTTAAAAGCTCGACTTTAGTGTGCTGAAAATAATGCGGCTTTTAATTGCGACACAAATCCGGTCACTTTTTTCTAAGAAGCGGTTCTTGAGTCGATGAATTATTTTGAACTTCTTTTTCAACGTTCATATTACATTTAAGATGAAAACTTGTCTGGTCAGACGAAGCGCGAAAAACCGAACGAAAAATTGTGCCAAGAATTAAATAACAAATTTGTAATCATTGAAGAAAATCAGATGAGGTATTTTGATTCATAAATTGTGTCAGCATCAATCGATTGGAGAAACTTGTGCACATAATTCCACAATCTTCTCGGGCGTTTAGCGAGAACGCTGCATTCAGCTTTAAGGCGTCGAGGCAATAACTTAAAAAGTTTCGTACTTGAGCGCATGATAGCGGCGCGCGACACAGCCAGCAACGTTATCCAGAAGAATCAACGTTAAAGTGCACTGTAAAAGCGAGCGGGAAGTAGGTGACGCTTAGAAAAATGCCCGGCTGCAGCCGCGGCTAAAGACTCTTGGATGCGAAACCTTACACATACGTGCGCGCCCTGCAAAAAGCCCGACCGAGCTTTTTTATGTTTCAGTTCAGTCGACGGATGAGGGCTAACGACCTCTTTTGCGATTAAAAATAGATCCGATGAATTTTGATTCTGGCCTACTTGCAAAAAAGTTTCAGACTTTTGTGTGTTCATATTCATTGTGTTTGAAAAAAAAAAAAAAAAAAAAAAAAGAAATTCTAATAACATTTTAAAGTTTTTTTTGTCAACATGATGACAGTTGGGAACAAAACTTAACGGTTAGAAAATGCTGAATGTCATTTTCATGATCTTGATTGCATACAAATTATCCAAGCCACAAAGTGCAGTATAATTGAATTAAATTAAATTCGTCTTTCCGCGCCATTAATGTTACACGTGCGGGTAAGCAATTATAATGTTTTACACGATCGCAACTCTGCTTTGACTTTGATGCAGTTAATAATAACTTCGCGTCTCAAGAAAATTTCTCCCAAGTTCAAGTCTCTACGTTAGAATTTAATTTGTTAGCTATGAAATAAATTGATTATCAGTTTATCGTCGATCGTCGATTTTTGTATATCGCTAATTAAAATAAATTGAAATCGATCGCTGGCGCCATCGGTGGTACTATGCTACTATGCTAATAGGTATTGTGGAAATAAGCACAGTACAACGTTGTACGGATGCACTTTGCCGAGGATGAATCGCAATGCTAACGCCGAGCGTGGTCTTAACAATTATTACTATTTTCGTATAATGTTACCGTTCACTACCGCGTGTATAATTATTATTACAACGTTGAAAAACGAATTTTCAGATTCGCTGATGCACAGTATTTTTGCAAGTTGAAATTGAATAAAACTTCTCCTTATGAAAATTCAACTATAAATAATTCAACAGAATCACCAAATTGTTTTGAAATTTCATAAACGAAGTAAAAAAAAAAAGCAGTGTAGAAGTTTGATTCAAAAAGCAATGTTCAACGGTGGAGAAGTTGACTCGGCCAAAAGCTGCATTAGTAAATTTAATTAAAATCCCCCCAATTATGTGTTCAAAAACGACGGAACTAATATCCGGATGCTGACAAACTAATGTAAGTTTGTTCTACGGGGTTTGTGAAAAAAAAAAAAAAGAAAAGAGTGCAAAAACATCGGCGGCTGAAAACGAGGCCGAATTGGACAAGTCGTGAAAAATGAGAAGTGGATAAGGAGATTTTAATGAAAAACGTAATTAAGTCTAGCGAAAAAGGGAGCGCGGTCTTGATAAACTATTTCACAGCGGCGCACACATATTTGCAGGCGAACGTGCGAACCACACGGATGGAGTGCCCAAACGTCTGGCTCGGTACATTCCGCGCACATTCCCGACCCCGACGACCGTTGTTCACTATCGCATGTCCCGCTATATGTATTTGTCGTGGACCGTACACCGAAACGACAAATTGAAATTACACCAAGAAACAGCCGTCGAATCGAAACAAAAACGACCCGACCGTGAGCATTAATATTCATCGCATTGCATTTGAATTTCTGCAGTGCAACTTTTAATTGCAGGTTGTCTAATTATTTGTTTCTAATATCAAACGAGATAGAGCATGTGAAACAACGTTAGACAAAAAATCTAATTAAATGTTTAGGCAATCATAAAATCAATTCTGTATATTTTGTTATTGTATATGTTCTGTAAATTTATTGAAGATAAATTTGATATACGCTGCATCGATATAGACGTATCAATTAGTCAGAATCGTTGTTGGAATGGCTGCGGTAAAATTTAGTTACGACTGAAATTGAGTCGAATGTAATTAATATCATGACAAAACATTATCAGCCTTTTAACAATTCACGAACGTCGCACTCGTCATGAGCGAAGTCAAATTGTACAAGGTATATAACGCTAAGATAAAATCAATCTCTGAATGCTTAATTTTATATAAATATAACAATGTCTCCTCAATTTGATTAAATAGAGATTAATTTTTCTGGGAAATGTCTGCACCGTATTAAAAAACCATCCCCATCAGTGATGAATTTTTTTTTCGTTGAATTAAATTGGAAATCAATTTTCATCAAGTTATTGGACAATAAATATAAATTTCATGTGAATATTTTACATTTCCGTTTAAAATTACTCCGCTCTGTTAAGAAATAGTTGACGCATTATTTGCTGCTACATTGGGATTCAGGTATCGCGCCTGGGCAAAATATCTTCCGCGTCTTTGCGACGCTCGTGCTCGACCAAGGACGAAACAATTGACACGTTCGAATTGGCGCTACATTATTTCGCGTATCGTTCTTGTCTATGCGATCGCAGCTGCGGAAAATTTAATAGAAATTCCGCAGTCGATTTCGAATGGCACGTCTCCAGGGGATATAACGCCGACATCGACCGGCATTAAAAGAAATTTTTTCCCGTAAGAACATATTAACACTTTATATCGCAAGCAACGTCAGCAGCAGTGACTTTTCACATTGTGATTTACGCTCCATGAATTAAATACTCGAAACATTAAGTGGCGCGCAACTTAACCGTGACATATTAATTTTTTTTTCTGTTTGATGGTCAAAATCAAGAACCATTCTTCACTTGGTAAAATTTTCATAATCAGAAAAACTCTATGAAAGCAAACTTTTTCAAGATTAAAATCTACAAAGTTATTTTCTCGGCGCAATTATGAGGTATATTTATCTTACGAATTACCATGCATCAGAAGCATTATCGCGCCGAAAAGAACGAGCTATAATATGCAAAGTTCATCGCGCGCGCGGAAAGGCCTACGTGTATTCAGTGGTGAATTAAAAAAAGAAGCTATATTTTTATCAGACGACTGAATTCTTTTGTACCTTTTTGCGCTGTTTTTTATTTCCTTTTTCAATACAGAGAGAGAACAAAAAGTGAGAGACACGCAACGATCGCATGACAGAGCTCAAGAAAAATAGTTTGCGAAACACCTCGTGCTCACGCTTATCAGGGCTATAATTTTCCAAATGGAACACTTTGTTCGGCGCGGAATTCTAAATAAGCAAAATTTCGCTAACAATGGGAGGCGTCATTTTGTTCGCGCGATTTATGAACGGGCTTGGAAATTTTATCTATTACCAACTTTGCGCACGGTCCGGCATACCTTGCGTATATCTCCACTGCCTGGTCGATAAAAAAAATTGATGATTATGATTGAAATTCCACAACATTTTGAACCCCAAAGTCTGTAGCATGAAATTTTTATTTTTAATTTTTGAGATGCAACAATTCGAGTTGGAATATCTAAAATAGAGGAGCGCAAAAAAGAAATGATTGACGTGCGTGAGTGAAGGGAGATATAAAATATTCAGAGTCAAAAGCTTTTTGGCAGAATTATCGTGCATATATCGGAGGATCTTTACGATACGACGGTTGATCGTTTCAAAAAAGTTGGGGTGTCGTTTGAATGGCGGATTAGCGCGCCGTTCTCCAGTATACAAGTGGCCATATCTTTACTGGAAGTCAAGATAGTTTCATGAGAGCGGGGCATTCATTTGACGAGGGTTTATGCGATTTGTTTGGTCGTGTTGAGTGTCTGCTGCAGTCTCCATTTGGAGAGCCGGTCAAGCCCATTTGATCTGTAGTGTGTGCCGCGTAACGATCTCCCAAACGAGACTTCTTGTTACAATACAAGCCCGGCTGTCTGCAGATGTCGGTAATGCCCAGGAGCAGAGTTCACGCAAATTATTGAACGCCGATACAGACAAGTATCAACCGATTATGGAAAGTGACTTTTGATTGCGAAGGAACTCTTGAATGTCGAGTGAGTGCGGGTCAATTTTATCCGCAGATCGTATACGTTTTATACGCGATTCGCAGATGTGCATAATGTATTGAAATTTCAGCTTCGATATCGCTTTTCAGTTTAGACTACACTCGTTCAAAATTATATGCTTTTTGGAAGCATATTTTCTTTTTTTACAATTTCAGTTTTTTGTCGGCGAAAAAAATTCAACATTTTATCTCACGTATTAAAGATATTTGAATGCAATTTTTGTCAGTTCACTATTGAAATTCCAACAAAATGTTTAGTGGAATGAAAATGCATTAAAACTTTTTTACCCGCCGTGAACTTAAATTAGATTTGTGCATATAAACCAAACATGATTTTCCACTTTAAGCAGCGATCCTCATCCGCGAGCGTTATTTGTGAACTCACAAGGCCAGCGGAAAAAAATTTAGTCGCAACGGAACCGTTCATGATTTGCATTCAGACTTAAATTTTGTCAGTGTCGATAGAGCTTATAAAAATTGTGATTATGATTAAATTTTTTAATGTTCAAAACGAATCTAAAAAAATCTCTAATTCACATTCAAAATATTACATATTTAGGTTAATTGTATTAGTGTCGTGAAAAAGAAAATTTGAATGAAAAATGAACAGGACGGACATATTCAAGTTTGAAATCGAGCGCATGGACGATGTTGATAATTATGACGAGCGAACCCCACGGCGTACATATGCAATCTCTGTGCATAAGAGCGTTCTTGGTGCGCCTGAATTCTACTCGAAAATTTAATAATAGAACAGTCATTGGAGTGTAATAATGATGGAGTCAATTCATGAGTTAAGCACGAATATGAAGTTTAATAGGTTATCCGATTTTGTTTGTGACCTAGAATCAACTTTTTCATTAAATTAACATTAGGGGTTGAATTCTCATGTAAAAAAAGAATCCTCTCGAAAGTGAAAGTTTCACGTTGAAAAGTTTTTATGTGGTGTAATAGTTTCAATAAAAGTGAGTTCAAGCAGATTATAAGATGGATTTTAAAATGTTTGTTCGTGCACCGAGTTTTTTCTTCAACTTAAAGTTGATTATCAGGAAACGAACATTACTCTAATCAAATTTCTCCTACAGTTTGTCAGTATTCGTAAGAAACAAATTTTTTTAAAGTCAATAAAAAAATCAAAATAAAATTTTTAATTTATATTTTTATTATTCAAATAATTATTATTTTTGTTAGTTATTGGAATGATATAGTGATAAGAATTATTTCGCTGCAACTAAATTTCCAACAAATAAAGTAATAAAACATTTTGAATTCCAATTTTCAGTAGTACAGGTCAACATAAAGTCAGCCGCAACGTTATACCTCTCTGACTCTCACGTTTATGCTCTGTCATATCTCACCAAATGCTTTGAAACAAAAAAATTGTCGGTCTCTTGAAGATTTTACGATGAAACCGTGAGACTGGAAACGACGCGCGAGATATCGACTCAATGACAACAGGCGGTGAGAAAAAGAAGAATAAAAATTCAGAGGCGCGATAATTGACGCGACGGCGCGTTTTTCGTTGGCTCAATTGCGCTCACACAGACGGCAGGAAGTTGTTAGACGTTTTGTCTCGCGTTGTTTGGTTGGCAGCATCAGCTATTTTAATAAGCGAGATTAAAAAGTAGTCATTACTTGGACCTGCGATTGTCATGACCGTTAGAGTAACTGTATAATCATTGGCGCAACCAACTTAATAACCAAGTGAAAAACGATTCATGTGCGGCGTAATTAAAACGACCGTTTTCTTTTACAAACAATGTCAGCTGGAAGAAAAGTATTTCGTCCTGCTCAAACCAGCGAAATTATTTTTCAGTTATCGAAGTAACGGCAAACACTGACGATAAATTTACTAACCAATTAAATAAGAACATTTGCAGCTCATTCAACTGTAAATGAAATCACTCGATGTTTGAGTAAAGATGTGACAGACAATTTTGTTTTACTATTTATACATTTTCTTCAGTCAAATAATTAAATATAATTATTCGTACCTCGGTAGTTTACTTCTTTTCAATCAAGCATTCAGAATTTCATTGTTGTCTAATACTTTGGAAATTCGCTGTCGGGCAACCGGGAGCTTAGTTTTCGAAACACTGTGCAAATAATTTATGACTCGCTGCACCGGTAAGACGAAAATTTTCTGTATTAAAATTCGAAGCGTTCTTTAAATATTCAGAGCTTATATATGTATAAATGAGTGGAGCGAAAAGTACAACGTTGAAATGCAAAATTGTAGCAGAAACTATAGAGATGTTCATTTGTTTTGATACCAATGATCATTTAATTTATCAGTTTTCGATGTTTATTTGTTTTTTTTTTTTTTTTTTTTGCAGTTACGTACAAAAAAAACACAAGTTTGAATTCACACCTGACAGTCAAAATCATGAAATTCGAACGAAAAAATGTTTAGAATTTAGGAAAACGAATTATTAATCCTTTACAAAATGTTTTGGTGAGCAATAAATTTCAGTTAGTGATCAAGAATCGATTAGCATGATAGTGTTTTAATTGAATTTGGAGTCGCCAGAATACAGTGCACTCACTTTCCATTTTGTAAACGAATTGAACAATTTTTTGTGGACGTGTTTTACGGGATTCGCTGGTTCAATTTGGACGATAAAAGCTTACTTTTTCCATGATCCTTCGATCAAAAAAGTCATCGGCTCGTGGTCATGCTGTTTTCAAACGAGAGTTTTGTCCCAATGTGTTGGGTTGTATGTAAGAATGAAATAAAAATAAATTGACATGACATTTCTTGATGACCAGTGACAAGGTTTTTTTCTTTTTTTTTTTTTTTTTTGTTTTCTGAGTACGCTTTTAGCTGCAAAAGATTTGCTACGTAGGTGTAGATTTATGTGACACAATTCAAAAACATTCGTGTTTTATAAATATAATTTTCTGTATTTTTATACTTGTTATTCGAGTATTTTGTCCAAGAAATGAAGAAGAAAACTTGGAAATGCAGCAAGAAAGATATAGATTCCCATAAAAAGTTATGAAAAATGACAGATAAAAAGAAAGTAGAGGATTGAACTAATGTCAGAAGCGACGGCGTTCGTGAGATATAAATGCGAGCGAAGGAAAAATCATCACAAAGATAGTAATACGGTAGGATGTACGACGCGCGAACCACTTGGGTGGTTCGATGCCTGCTAATAAAAAGCTTTTGTAAACTCTGTTACATTTTTTATGAATCTGCTCTTTCTTGTTTCATATAATATTTCGAACGGCTCAATAGTTAGCACTAAATCAGTAACTTTTTTTATCATGATGAATTTTTAAGATTTTATTGATTACATGTCATTTTTGTTTACAAAATTGGATGGACCCAACAATTTTTTGATTCTAATAGTTTTGTAACAATATTTTTAGTAATTAACCTAATGTGTGTCAACATTTGTTTTAGTCTTTCCCGCGGTTGTTTATATCTCTTTATTTGCAAAACTCATTGATGTATGTAATGATTGCGCTCTAAAAACAAACATTTTTCAAAAACTGAACAAACATCGGGAAAAGATAGATTCAATAACTATGTTGAATGTAGTGGCAACGTGCTACCCAAACAAACACATCATAAACTTTGAACCCTGTAAGCAAGTTCAACCTAGTTGCTCGAAAAACTTGATCTTCAGAGTTGTTGCGAAAACACGATCGACCGGTCAACTGGCCAACTATAAAACACAGTCCATTAAGCGGTGTGGCACCATGGTTGCAAGTGTACCATATTTATCTGTCCGTGTAAATAAATTTCGTGATGAAAAAGTGATGACAAATGGTACTGAAAGGCGAGGAGCAGAATTGGAGTGGCGTCAAAAGAGTGGTTGAAGCGCGTCGAGATATAAATGTGTTGAGGAAAAAAATTGCAAATAAAATGGCGTAACGGAAAGACGAGGGTCTAAATAAAGAACTGAAATCAAAAGAAGGGGGGGAGGGAAACTGCTTTGAGATTGAAATGCAGCCGGATAAGCCGAAGGTTGGCTGCGTACCGGAGTTATATTAACCCGCGTGACTGGAATAAAACAGCATCAGGCGGACACGAAATTTTAAGCTTCCGGCACGTCGGCAAAGTATGCCGATCCTGCGCTTATCTCAGCGCATCGACGAATTCCTCCTATCTTACTTTTCGATCACGCTTAAACATTACGGCTTTACATTAAACCTCCCATCCTTTTCCCGTGTAACACGTAAGCAAACGTCATTTTTTGTGATTTTGCAATTTTCTGTAAACTGTCGTTTTGAAGATTATAATGTGCGAGTAAAATTACATGAGAATACAAAATTTCTAAAATTTCAGACTCATTGAATTCCAAATAAACGAGCGATTATAGAAAAAAAAAATTATAAGTCGGGTACAGGTTGGGATCTGACTATCTCACAAATTTGGAACGATTGTAAAGTCGGCTAAACGTTGGTTAATTTTGCTTGGGTAATACTGCGAATTGTGTATTATAATTAATACCACATTCCCCGATGATTGTTCGAATTTCGCTATGCTGTAATAATTTATTCACGATGGTTTATGGATTTCAAACTCCGAAATCATTTTGTAATTAGTTATTCTGCGTGCGGCTACGTCATACAACGATCGACCATGTACTGATAATTTGGCAAGACCTGCAGCTATGTCCAAATTTATTAAACCAGATTCCAACGGATAACTGCGGTGCTTTCCTATCAGTTTGATTGAAACGTTTGAACTTTTAACGAAGTTACACGCCATTTTTCAATTAACTTGAGAAATTGATAAAAGCGTTGGAAACAGGATTGAAATCCCTGAATAAACAAGGCCACAATACACGATTCGTGGAAATTTCGCTCGAATTAGATCAATTAACAAGTGAGAATTTTTTTTGTTATCACGTACGTCAACAAACAAACAATTTTAGATGCATGCATGAATAATTCAGACAGGGTGATGAGAGAATGACATTACAAAAATAGAAGTGGAAAACAGCGAAAATTTGAAACAGAAGTTGATGAATTATAGAGATCGAACGGCGGTCGCGCGGTTCTCACGCGGTTCATTTCATTTCAGAAAACTGAAGGTCAAAGATATATCTCGTGGCTGAGATAAGTCGCGGGGTCAAGACAATACGTGTACTTTTCTGGCATTTCTTTAATTCCTTTGCGTGTCATGGAATCTGAGTAAAAACTTACGAGCTGAAAGGTGATGTTGGAAATAGAAGGACCGGCTTTGTTCGCCGTAAATGAGTCCAAAGCTCGCATGTTGAGAAGAGCTGCGGTCTGACATTTTTCCATTATAACCGCACATTTTAGCGCGCACCAAAAGCCTTCCCAATAACTGCACGCGTATGAAATGAAACACCGCGTAAAAGCGCGACGAAGTTTTTTGCCAAATACCGCCTGTTTCGCGTATTTGCACAAAAGCATTTCGGATTTCATTACGTCGGATAGCAAAGTCAAACGATTGTCTAACACTGGTGAAAATGTCTTTACAAACCAGTTATTTATCTTCAAAAAAAAAAAAAAAAAAAGAAAAACTTTTATTATATATCTATGGAAAATTGCAATAACCAGTTAAGAGTGTATAAAATACTTTTAACTAATATATATTCCATTTTAAACTTCTCTTTTATTGATGTACATTTCCTAAGCTATATTTTTGAATGAGATTCTTTTTATAAAAAAATATTATACATTGCACATAGCAATATACAAAATGTTTATATAAAAAAAATGATGCGATTCGCATAAGTTGTTACCTGGAATTTGAATTTTAGATTGCCGAGTTTGTTGAATGCCCATGATATATGTTAAACATATTTTTATTTATCGTGCAATCGCGAAAACCAGTTTCATTTGCGCATACGAAATGTGGCTCGAATAACGTGTCAATCACGCGACGAGCCATGTCGGATGAATAATAAAAGTGCACACGCGGTGCAACTAACTGTTGTGCATTTTTGCGTCATTGTAACAGGCTCATCAAATCTTGGATACTGCAGCAAGAATCTCTGCCAAGAGATCTGCTAGCTAGAGCAAGTGTTCTTTTGTCTTTTCATCGAACGACGAGTCTACAGCCTCGAGACATTCGCGGATAAGAGGAAAAAGGGACACGCCGGAGCCAATCATCCACATAAAATGAAAGGTTCAGACAGAACATATTATTTGCTAACTGCATTTTCTGACGACGAAGAAAACATCGAATTACGACGTCATAAGGTATACCGATCAGTGACGTGCATGCAAACACGTAACGTTCAGACAACATTTGCGCGGGATAACACAAAATGTTTGCCTTAGCTAGCAAGAATTATCGTTCATTTTGGAGCAACAACACGCGCACATCTATTGGCAAATCAACTGCATACGAAATATACGTCTAGTTCGAGGCAATCCTAACGAGTTCACCCGTTTTATGACGCTATAATAAATTTAACGCCAATGTTTGTATTAGCAAAGCTCATTAAAGTGCATTTCCAACTAATTAAAGTTTGCTTTGAGCAGTAATTGACGTAATTAAATATTGATCAGTTTAATTGAGCCGACTTTGTTAAATATCATTGAACATGTTTTCTTTTTGCTGATGCCAACGCAAAACAGCACATAGTTGCTGCAAATTCGCCGAATAGCTCGCATTATTACAGCTCTTTGTATTTATTTTAATGGGAGCTTTCAGAATGTATGAAGTTATGTCCAACTATCTCGCGGTTGAACAAGTAAGTGGCGTTGAATTGTAACAATTGTTTACGCAAAATTACTCAACGTCAACATTTCCAACTTTCACGCAAACAAAACAACTTTGGTTGGGCAAAACTCGTTGGAATGATATTGTTCGTACAAAATTTTTTATGAATTGCATCCAAGCCGGTCTCGGATGGCAAATGATAAGAATCAGATTTTGGACGGACACTGTGTGAAACGATACTTCAGGGATGATAATATACGTGATGGACGAACAACGAGGAAATATTTTATGCGTCTGAGAGACAACAAGAATGTTTATTGTTGCGTTATTCCAGTCTCGAAGGTACGATGAATTCTATAAATGAACAAACGAAAGTGCAACTTAGTACGTTTTCCGACGCCGAGAGCATTGTATTTTTTATGCCATGATTCAATTTTGATTTGCAATGCAAATTCAGATTTCAAAAAATTACATGAAAATGATTTTTCCGAGCAATCATTTCAATTTGAATAAAAAAGAATGTTACCGTGAAAAAAGCGAACGAAAAAGTAGGACGTATCAATTTTTAATTTTGTAAAAAAATAATTCTCTTTTTATTTTCACTATTAGTCTGTTAAATTTAAATTTTTAAAAATATATTGTTCGACGACATTAAAATTCGTTGGAAGGAAAGTTTTAGTTCAATAATGTGGTTTAAAATTTGAGCTTGAAATACATTGTTACAGGGTAACAAGTTTAACGTTACATTACTCAGGATTGAACAATTTGACTGAATGCAACCATAATACTACTTTTTTTTCGATAAATTAATTCAAAACTTTTTTGCATGAATGTTAATTGGTAAAGTCAGAAAAAAAAACAGTATTTATCTTTCAGTGACAATTAGCAATATAACTTTATTTCAATTGGATTAAACAATGGAAATTCAATTTGAAAGGAATATTTATAATAATGATTTTTTACTGCACGATTAAATTCTGTTAATATGTAAAAGAACTCACATTTCCGTAAATTCAGAATAAAGAAGGAAGTAGGTAGAATTCCATTTCAAAACGTATACTATATTTTATATAGACAGAAATGAATGAAAGAAAATGTAAGTATATTAATTTTTTCATTTTTAAAATTAACGTTTTTGTATTGAGAGTAGAATTAAAATCACATGTACTCTTTTCTATCTGACAATCAGGGAATTGCAATCAACTATTTTATTGCAATTCATGAGACAAAAATATATTTTAGTTTTTCGTTTGAATTATATTCCATAGTCTTTTATTATTAAAGAAACTTTTAGTGAATACATCCTTTAAAGACAAATTTATTTTTCAAATATACAACTGTTTTGCATATGTTGCAATATTGCATACAAAATGATTCTGCAATGAATATACAAATAAATTCGTTTTTCAACTTTTCTCTTGCATATACGAAAAAAGCAGATTAAACAAGCAGTGTTTGATGTTAAAAAAATCGACTTGAATAGCAACATACTGGGAAAAAAACAAGCAGAAAAATTGTTTGATTTTCTCCCTTTATTTATGCAATTTATTTGTAAAAAGAAAAGAAACTGGCGAAGAAAATACGTTTTGTCAATTGCTCCTCTTATTTGAGACTGAAAGTTGCTTTGAAGTTGATAAAACAAACGACGGAGAATAATCGATGAGCACTTACCTTAATCGTAAATTGTTTACAGAGAGGCTTGTATGCGTTGGTGCCGCAGACAAGCCACTTGTCAGGTCCCTGCTTGCCGAAGATGCGCACGTAATTTTGACACTCGTCCTCGCTCTTGCCTTTTATATTACAGAGCTCACGGTGCGCCGGACTACTCGACCATTGCAGCCTCTGTAAAAGAAACATCAGCAACGTCAGGCAAATGAAAACAACATTCCAGACTCAGCGGACGATTAAATCCAAGTGCGCCTGCGGCCATTGGCAAAGACGCGAGCACGATAAAGGGATTCGTCTTGCAAAAAGGAATTCCGTTAAGCGCCTTTATTTGAGAGCGCGCACGCTTAGAAAAGATGCCAGATAAGAACTGTTGCAATGGAAAAACGATAGGGCAGATATCGAGACTATAGACCGACAAAAATTCGCGGAGCGCTCCCTTTTAAATTGCTTTTTCCCTTTCTTCTAGTCGTTCCTTTTGTACCGTGTTATTTATTCAACTTTTGTGCTTCAAGTTTGTTATAATATTTTGCATCAGGCTTAAAAACCCGTTTGACAGAGTTTTGGTAAAGTTCCAATTCCATTCAATTTTCCTAATTCAAAATCATGATCCAATTTCAACTTAATATTTTTCTATTTAAAAGTTCGACTTATGGGGGTTTCTAACTGTGATCACAGTTTAGTTACTGAAATTGGTATAATATTCATATTCATTTAGTTTAATATCTCCATTGAGTGTTCGAAGTTGTTAATAAATTATATAATATAACTTGATATTACACGAATTTACATTATGACAGCACTATAGGAGAGAAACATATTACTGTATTTGTGCAAGCTACTCAGTGCTATAATAGCACTTTACTTCGTGCTCTCTCTCACAAGATGCTAATAACTTCTTACCAAAATAGTAAGAACTCTGAGCAAACGGAATAACAAACTGAGAACTAACTTTAACAGCATCAAAGTGTCCGTTTAACAAAAGCGACCATTTTCTCACCTGTAGAATTCACAGCTTTTAGAAGCAACCATAATAACCTGATCATTTATTGACCATACGGAATCGCAACGAAAAGCAGCATTCATAAGAGTATCGCATAAAAAATGTTGTACTGATAATTATATTATTGATTGTATATTCATATCTCAGAGAACTGCATGTCATCACGTTAATTATTTACTACAAAATGTGAAATATAAAAAAATATTTCCAGCCCGACCGTTTGTATTATTCAAAAGATTTGTTCAGTGAAAATTATCTTCTCTTTGAAACTCGTTTATCAAAATCTATATAAGCCCAGTTGATTCCAATAATGCAATTAATAAACTTTTTATCTAATAATCCAGGATGAATTAGATTTAAGCTAGATTAGACGAAGATCGTATCTTGTTTCAACCATTGAGAAGCCCCGCAAATACAATGAAATTTCGTATCACATCCCATCTAGTTACATATTCACTCCATCGCGAGTAATTATCATTTATATTTAAATATGTTTAATTACCGAGGCAGCCATTAAGCTACTGTAACTGGACTACATTATACGTCAAATAATTATATGCTGATAACGTTCATAAAGAGAGAGATAATGATCAAAAGCACGTGTCAATTTTTCGCATTATAGGTCGATCAAACAATAGAAATTTATGAGATTACAACATTCTTCTGACTTACTACATAACTATTATTTCTGGTATTTATAATTCTTTTTTTAAAGTTTGTCATGATCACACCCCGTAAATCCTGATTTATTCAGTCAGAAATAATAATTTGTGTTATACATAGATTGTTAATGACGATTGGTAATGTAGATAGATATAGATAGATTGCTGAGTAAAGAAACATACTCAATTGAATATGTGTGGAAGCAAAATGGACGAATAAATTCAAACGACGTGAAATTAAATAAAAGTTATGCAATTAATATTATTACAATTTTTTCGTGAAAACCGTAAAAGAGTTGAAATAAATTCAATTTAAAGTATGTAGATGAGCTGATATTATATAAACAGCTGAAATAATAACCCTTCAAAAGTTTCTTGAACAGAGTCGGGGGCTTCGAGCCATACCAAGTTTGTGCATAAGTTAAAAGCTGTCAACTTAGTGTCAGATATTATGTGTATGGGATGCTAAAAACTTCAAAGCTAAATGGCTGTGACATTTTTGTCGATTCAACAAAAATAAAGAATGAGTTACTATAAAAATTATGTTGACCTATGGGGTACCGTATCATGAACAATTTGTTGTGATGGAATTTCGTTAGAAAAAAATATATTTTTAGAGATCTCAAAATGAAATTATTTTTAACACCAGAGATATTATTAACGTTATCTATGAAATTTGAATTGATTAAATTAAAATTTATTAACATTCAATTACATGTCAGGAAATAATTGAAATGAATTTTCTTCAACGATAAATCGGGCAGAGTTATCTTTGTAAATAATATGTTATTATTCATATGAATTATTTGTCTAAATTGATCTAATTAGTTGTATTTGAGAACTAAAGACTTGAGGAATTGTCACCATTTTATTATAAGTTATTCAGGTAATTTGTAAATAAATATCAAAAAGAAACGTTAGTTCATTTATATTATAAATAACCTAAAAATAAGTGATAGTAGTTCGCGCGGGACTGAATACGTGTATATCGCGCACGGGCAGATAATCTTTTGGCGAATAGAATACTTGCATGACCAGACAAGGCTGATAATCTTCAAATGAGTCATAGGCCATGACGAAGACGGTGTTACGTGTTACGTCCATGCAATATGTTTTTAAAACTTGGGGATCATGCACAACTTTAATTAACCAAGAATATCGCAATTTCCTGAATATAAAATTTCGACTCGCCGTTGGACAGTACAATTCCCCAAAGAAAATTTGCGTTCAGCTTTGTATTTGTATACTATTTAGAATAGCTGTCTCGTTATTGCAATAATGATTCATCATTTAATATTCAAGTTAGAATAATAATTATGTTCTTTGTAAATGTTGAATTATGTCATGACGATGATATTATAAATGTAGCTCTAAAAATAGAGACCGATAGTATATAGAAATTGCATGAAAAATATACTGAAGAAGATTGACATGAAAAGTTTGAAATTTGTATAATTGAATGCGCAATGGCAGGTTGCCATCGCGGCAAAAATGGGCCGAAAAAACATTGCAAAATAAATTAGATCGTGTCTCGAACGGCCCCGTCGCAAGGAGTCCGTATGACGTTTTGTATGTTGATAATATGTAAATCACGCGAGGCAAGCACGAACGAGAAAGATGCGTTTATTTCACGTCACGCCGATTAATATCGTATGATAACGATGTTTATTAATGATAGGGTTCTGCGAATGAATTTTATGATAATTTAATTCCGATGGTAGCAGTCGAAGCAAATTGCATTAATAAAGCACTTAGAGATACTTTTAAAAGGGTTTTGTGGCCGATAAATCATACATTTCGTGGCAAACACCGTAATTTGTACCCAAGAAAAAGAATTGCGAGGTGTTCGCTGCACGTTGGCATGCAAAGTGCAAGCATTTGTTTTTGACTCGCAAGAGCAGTTCGGGTAATTGATCATTATTCTGGGAATTTGGAAAGTCGTTTCATTATGCAGACAGGTCATATAATAACAGTATCATTGTAATTTATGTTGTATCTGAAAACCACTCCGCTTTTTACATCCAAATGGAAAATTTTTCGTTTTGAACGAAATCCAAATCGACTTTCCACGTTCATGATTATGAAATTGAATTCATTTTTCAGATAAATTGACAATGAAGAAAATGAAGTCCGAAGATCTTCTCTGTTCTGCATATTGCACTTTTTCGCGTTCTAATTAGTATGATAAGGTGGCGCACTTCTTTCCATCAGTACCAAAGTTTCGGTCGCAAAATCAAGCTGAATATTCATCGCGGCGGTCGCGCAATTCTGAACCTCCGATCGCGCGTCGTAATTTCGTTTTTAATGAACACGGATATCACATTGCTCGTTGTAATGTGATTTTTGGCAATACCCAGATGCAATGCTCAAACTTGACATTATATTGCGAATTATATACAATCGCATTCAAAAGTTTCAAATCCCGCCGCAGTCTCGATACAAATTCAATTACGATTTTCTCAAAATCGATCGGCAATATTTCTGTCAGGTCGGCGAAAACTTTTCTTGTAAACGCGCGAAGACAAAACCGCAATATCGAATCAGAGGGAGAAGACAAATACAAGTCACGCGAAATTTCATATCCGGGAGTTCTTGCTTTCCGTGTTGCGATCATTGAAGTTTGAAAAGCAGCCGATGCGGCGGAATACGTGCGCGCGTTCGGGCCAATACGTGTGTGCTCGCGCTTTTCGCATAGAAAGTGATATTTCTCGTCGCCCTCGAGAGTCAAAACGCAAGAAACAACGGGCTCCGGTACGAGTGCCACTCCAGCGCAAAGTACCGCCGAAGAAACGCCTAAAACGTTGTGCTCTATTCATGTCGTGTGTATTTACCTTGAGCTTACACGAGCAGAGTATATCTGCGTGTGCATTTGCGAGCATGTTTCATTTTGCCACCTAGTTCTTATTTTTTGTCCCGATTAGTTTAAAATGCACTTGAATTCAAGTTCTTTTTGTGTTCCCGATGCCATATGGCGCGACAACTGTTATCAAGCATTTATCGCCCCTAATTGTGCATGTCGATAAAGTTCTCTGATTCAAAAAGTTTCGCTCTATTTGTACTTCTTATATATAAGGTTATGACTCATTTAATGTCAGCGTGACTTTGCGTTTTTACTGTCAGACCTTTTATATGTTTTTTTTTTATTGTGTATGCTGCATATTCGCGTATTTAAAGTACAACTTATAAGCACAATGGTAGTCAAACAGTAGTAAGTTTTAAATGCGCCACCGTGCGATGCATTACAGAAGAAACCCATTTTTTCAGATATGCTCTAAGTATAATTGCTAATAAACTGTGAATCACGAAAAACAAAACGACGAACTCACGAGTGTATTTTTAACATGCATTTTTTTACGATTTGTTTGACATATCTTTTTACATGTTTTTTGAAGAACTTTTTTATGTCTGTCGGAAAATTGGCACTCAAATTTCCATCACTTGTGGTTATCGTTTGGAGAAGTTCTTATTATAATCGGAGGGTCTAATGAATTATTAAATTGTCTTATTTTTACACATTCTGGCAGATGGGATTGAAATTTAACACTAATTTATGTACAAGTTTTTCTATTAGTACTGTTAGATAAGTATATCAAAGTGACAAAACTTTATTTATGTGCGAAGATCCTAAGGGAAGCTCATAATTCATGAATTTTAATCTGCGAATCATTTTAAAGAAAGTTGGGCATTGTGCATATTCCATCATATCACAACTAGGACAGTCGTCAGCTTATTTCCGACAGTTTTGCGATAAATAATCAACTTTGTGAATTTATCGTTGTTCCGATGAAATGAAATACTTTAAAATTTATTCCAGCAACGTCAATTAAGCAACTTTCATGCTGATTTTCTGAAACTGAATTAGAACTTGTCAATAATCATGAAATGATAATGAGCGTCACACAATTAATTTGTGGTAATATCTCACTGGTTCAAAGTTGACATTGAACGGTACACTGTTGGCTCTGACCGAAAATGTGTGCCAAATTTTTGACGAAAGTTTATATTTGTATTTTCGCAGGCGTTCGAGCTCAAATTTATGGGGCGCATCGCAATTCAATTTGGTATGAATAAATAGACTGGCAATTGTATTTATGGCTCTAAAAATGCATCGAGGGAGCGAGAAATTGCAAGTTCATGCTTCAAGGTCCACGAAAATTGATCCCCCCTGCGGCGTGACTGCTCTCAATTTGTATTTTCCCTATTCGGATCGCGATTCCTTTCAGTGGAGTATAAGTGCGAACCGAGGTTAACACCTGCAAAGTAAAGGGCTGACTAATGGCGCGCACTAATTGTGATACTGCGCGCAGAAACGGGAAAAGACGCAACGGAATGGGGTAAGAGAGATGACAAGAGGGAGCAACCGACTCGGAACAACGACTTCGCTCTGCTATGAACTGTGCAAAGAATGTGCAACGCGTCCGCATTTGCAGCATACACAGTAGACGTTCGTTGCAGCTTAACATGCCAATTTACCTCGACAACTGTTTGGGAATATGATTCAAAAAAAGTCAAGTTTTTGTATAAAATTGCAACTCTAGGCAAAAAAGTGACGCCATTGCAAAAATTATCAACCAAAATCAATTAATTCAAATGTAAATAATTGCATAATATTATTCATTGTTCACAGTTGCTCTAAACTCTTGCAATTATTCTTGTTTAACTTTCGTAGTAACACGGGTATTATTTGCATCGGAAGACTGGGCCGAGTAATCAAATACTTTTCATAATTAACTGAAACAACGCGAACGTCACGTTTCAACAGACTGTAACCATAATTTAAACTAAGATAAATCACGCGAATTTACATTCATTTCTTCAAAATAATGTCTCAAATGAAGTTTAACTTCTTAGGTCTTGCAAATAACTTCACAATTAACAAACAAGCGCGAGCTACAAGCCGAGAGCGCTCGTGTTTACGTTCTAAATTATGTGCGAATAATTAGGCTCGGGAGGAAAAAAGTACAGCTGAATGAAGAAAGGCAACGAAAAAGAAAGGAAAAAGGCGGAGCAGACGTTTATTGTCACGTTTATTAATGCGTGAAATTTAGCTTGATTCATTGAATTTCACAAAACTTTAATGATGTTTTTTTTTTCTATTTCTGACTGGGGGACAATTTTGATTTGACTTTTGTCTTCGTTGAAGATGGCATACGTTCCTAAAAGTTGGAACCGATGGGGATTTCAAATTCGTCGCGTCTGCATGAAGTTTTTTTTCAATAGACGACGTTTTTGGCACTAGAACTGTTAATAAAAGACAATACGGCTGTGGTTATTGTAGCGAACGGAATATCGATTGAATGATATACATCGTGATAACACTGGTCTATCAATGTTTTCAGCCAGACTGTTTTTCATCCTTTCGTGTCTCGACACAATGAAACAATAACGACGCCAAAATCGATCATGTTCGGACCATTTTCGGTCAAACCCATTCCCCAATGTGAAGTGTTTTCGAAAATTAGTTTCCGCTTGAAAATGTATCGATGTATTGATTGTGATTTTGTAATTTGAAAAGTACACACCTTCGTGCGTTATTGAACAAGATTTTCAATTTTGATTTGATTCAATAACATTTCTAAATTCATTGCAAATTCATGTGTTTATAAAAAAAAATTCTTCATGTGACAAAATTAACTTTGTTTATTTATTATTCAGAGAAGAGTAAATTTAATTAAATATTGATTAATTTCAAAATTATCCTAACTTCGGGATTTTATTATTTCGAGTTGCGATCACTCGTTCTACGAACTAATGATTCAGATCATCACTCATCGATCTCGTATACAACCTCGAAATGGCTTGTCATACAAAACGTTACCTAAGAGATATTTTACAACGGTCGATAAATTTTGCGCCAGGTGTCTCACGCAATTCTTAGAACAACGCGATCACTGAATGACAGAGTCCGCGGATGATTCGCCGAAGACAGCGCATGAATCATGCTGCAGAAATTCTGCAAAGTTCCGGAATTCCGTTTTCTCATTCCCGTATGCATTCCCATCGTGACGGAAATTCCTTCGGTTACGTTCGGCCGTGAGTTACATTCGATACCGAATCCATTCATTTAATGCTGGCACACCGCAGCTGTATACAGTAGATCTACGACACGCGAATTTCTATATCCTCAAAGCGATGCAGGTCATGTATTTCTATAATACGCTTTTTTATATTCTTTTCTTTCTGATCCCCTGGCGCTCTTCTTGCTTCAGTCTTTCGTTACACTTTTGTTCTCCCTCTCAACTCGCTGACTTCGTTGAAGATATTTTTAATACGGAACAGTTCTTTATCTCATCTCCCCTTACGTATGCAAACATTCAATCTTTTTTATATTTCATGTTTCAGATTTCGCAGTTTGATTCTCACATGGAATTATAATCAAATTTTTATATTCCAACAAACTTTTACATTTCGTTTGAATGAAAAATACAAAATCGCACCCTCGGTTTGATGATCAGTGTGGCGCTTGCTAGAAAACGTTTGATTATAAGTTAGTATGATAAGTATAATTAATGAGGCGGGAGTTAAATTAAATCCAGAAAATCAGCCAGCAAATGAAGCAGATCAAGTTGAAGTTTCCGTATATGAATGCTCGAAATTTAGACATACCACATTAAGCCATCACTTTTTTAATACGATCAAAATTGCTTAAAATATTGCATTCCAGAGGAATCTGGTGATAAATCAATAAAATTGCGCATCACGGGTCTTTCATTAAAACGATCGAATATGCGCAAATACTTCAATTTCGCGTTTTCCATCGCGAAATAATTTCAATACACAAAATGTCATGAATATGAAATACATAATTTTTAACCCATTTGGTGTTTTTTTTTTTTTTTTTTTTTTTTTATTTGAAAATTCAATTGAAATATTCCATTATTGAACGAAATTTGTTACGCATTATTTAGAGACATAAAACTTTTAGCAGAGATAACAAAATATAAAAATGGAAAATATATAAAAAAATTTAGGTAATTTAAAGTAATTATTGGCAGAGTAGTAAAAAATTTTTAACAATTTCGTGGGTTAAAATGAACGAATGGAATAATGTTGGCAAGCATGCAGTATAAACTGGGATGAGGTTTAAAATATACCGGCTTGTAAGCCGGCGACGTGTGCTAATAATGAATTGTACAGTCTGTGTTAATGGGTAATTTCTATTCTACGATGCACATCCTTGACTTTATTCGTGCTTCTCGTTCGTCGGCAATTTCGGTCGAACCGCGATGAGTGTAATGCCCTGGACCAAAATTCGATTGAACAAGATCGTACTTTTGGTCTATTTTTATCGCTATAATTACAAAATTGCAATTTCCTTATCTCGATTGCAGGTGCGTTTAGAATCAGTACGTTAGAATCAGTGTTTCAATGATTATTCAAAATAAAAATGTACCAAACAAAACGAAATACTTTTTTCATTTACTTTTCGAGACATAACTCGCTTTCAACTTATTTCGAGTCAAAAGGAAAATTCAGGTTGTTGAACCAACAAATCTCAGCGGTTTTGAAGTATTATTTATTATTCGTTCGAACGAAAAACACGTTTTTATATAAGAACGAGCGAACGCGGTGCGACATTATTTTGGTGACAAGGCGATGGTTTTTCGTTGCAACTCACGTAACAGCAATAGATTCGAAAGCACACGACGGTTCTGTAAAGGGCGTACGATAAAGAAAATGTTATATTTGTGGAGAGCGACCAGTGGATCGCAATCTCGGATCGCTTATGGGAGGATTCACGATGGTACAAAAAATAACGTAGAAAAGTCCTGGCCTGGTTATTATTTTTGGACTGGCAACGCCATGAAACAATCATCGTAAAACTTTGTTTTCGAATTCGTCGTTATTACACGTTGAAATTCGCTCGAGAACAGGCATTTTTTTAATACAGGCCACTGAAACTCTTATGTTTGAATAATTTTACATCCTCTTGAGTTCAAGTACGTTGCAGTAACAAAGTATGACTTTTATATCGTACATGTTAAAGAGCGATTTTTTATTTTGTTTCATTTTTCCAGCTTGGCTAATATTGTGTGCCTTCCTTTTAAATTAATAACATTTTATCAAAATGCTATTAAATTACTATGACATTTTATTATAATTACTTTTTGTGGATGATTATTTTTGTACTAAAGTTTCTTTTAATATGTCGGATATACGTTTCTGGTAGCTGTGAAATTAAAGGGGAACAAAAGGTATGAATATGCAAAATTACAGATTGAACAAAACGTGATAAATCATATCAAAAAGCAAGATTAATTTGGAGTTTGTGATATAACGACATGAACGATAAGGCAAATAATAAGCTCTTAGATCGAGTATGAAGTTTACTCTCAACGTATACACAACAGCCTTCTAATGCAATTCTGAATGTAAACATAGTTAAGGTCCGGCTACTATGCAGCAATTTTGCATAAAGAATGTGAGATTTAAAATGGAATTCATTTTTTTATTCACACGAGGATCACGGGTGTGCGCGTGCAAACATTCTTATATCGTTTTAGTAGTTTCCAAGAGGGAAAAATTTTGCTGCGTAATAGCGCAAGATACAAATCCAAGATTCCGTAAATAAAATGTTAAGACGTTAACCAGAAGGAGAAATTTGCTGCTGTCCCTGTTGGTGGTTAAATTGTTTCTGTTCTCAAAAATTGGTTTACAATAAGAAACGAAATTGCGTGTCACTTTCAACATATAAGTTTTTGCATATATATAAATATAAGTTAACACGTAAATTTACGACTCATATAACAAACTAATCTCTATTTCCGATTAGAGTCACTCAATCGTTTAATTATATACTCTGGGTTATATACCTCTCTCCTGCTATTATGTTCGACAAACAAATTTTTTCTCCTGTACATTTCGTGCATTTCAATTACAATAATAGTGATTAATTGTGGTTGCTAAAAAACACATGTTAATGAAATAATTATAAAAAAATTGTATTTTTGTACCTCTTCATTCACTTCTTCTGTTTGTAATATATCTTATTAATATTTTTATTTTTGATATTTCTTTTCAACTTTATCTGTGCAGATTTTTATCATTTATTAACTTATATGATTAGTTTTTTATTACACTAAAATTAGTTTAAAATTAAATTCACATTACAAATGTTTTTTTAAATAAATATTTTACCGTGTATTTGATGGTCTTTACATATCGATTTTTTTATTATTATATGTATATAAAAATATATACTTTTGTATTATTAAAACCTTTCATAATGAAAGCGGCGCGTGTCTAAAATTGGGAATTCAAGTATCTCCACTACTGAAATAGTTGGTAAAAATTGAATCATTCATGTATATCACGACGATGGAGCATTGGCATTTAAAATTGACGTGAAAGATCGGTATACGTGCATATAGGTGTGATAATTAAATAAATAGCTTCTAATTATATGTTTATAATTAAAGATTGCAGAGTATGTCGCCCAAGATATCATCTCTAGAGCACTTATATAATAATCCCTTTGTTCTTATCCTCGACATCTATGCTTCCGCGTCTTCAATCTACCTCGACAGGATTACAGATTCTCGTCTGTAATCCTTGCGCTTTGGTTGACCACAAGACAAGATGACGCGATTAGATTGGGCGGATTTAAAGCAGCTGCCGATTGTGTGGTACCCAGATCGCAAATATCACATGTCAAACATTTTGGCACATCTATCAAAACTTCATCTTACAGTTCAACGCAATTATTTTTAATTATATTTATACTTAAATTAAATGTACCATTTACACAAGCACTTTGAAAATTGAATAAAATGTAAATAATGAGTTTTGTCAACTAATCGTATGCTCTAGTACACTTTTCTGTTTGAGAATGTGACTGATGAATTATCCAACTATATATATATATACTGGCACAAGGATACAAAAATGGACACTGTTTAGTGCAGTGGAAATACTCAAGCCTGATGAGTGTTAATGCTGAGGACAACATGATACACACTGTAAAGCTATAAGCAATCCAGCCATGTTTTGAGTTTCGGACAACTATTCAAATAATTACCCACATAACCTATATCGAAACTTTAACTATTCGCAATCTCGTTACCGAGAAGTAAATAATCAATTTAACCTAAGGGTAATTAAAATGGCGCAACATATTGCGGTATTAGCCAACTACATGTGACCAATCAAAGAGGAGGGGGAGACATCTAAACGGTTCGACATGATTTTCCATGTTTTATTATTCACCGAATCCTAATTTCGTAACTCGTTATAAAAACTGTTAATTACTTGTGGAATATTCTACTAACCCACACGAGGGACGCGGACAGTCCCACGCCGAACATCACGCTTTTCCACAATTGACATTGTGAATGTCTAAGGGCATGTAAACATGAATATTGATTTAATATGTATATTCATGCAAAACGCCGTGCACGAGATTTGCACAATTTCGAGTGACGCCGAAGAATCTTGCATGCATTAACATGATTTTGCGTATATTCGTCTGACTTTGTGCTGTCGCGGATTAAAAATCGAGCAGGCGCAAAAGTTGGAAGCACAGCACGCACGTGCCCAACTTTCCACGATTATTGTGCGGACGGTTACACTCGGCATGGATTTTTCTTTTTTTGCGTGAGTTTGAAAAACTTTTTCAATATGATGTATATATACGTTCTAAAAAGCGACTATCAACCATCAAATTTCAGTCGCATTGACTAAACAACTTCCCTGGACGTATATTTTTCTTGTTTTATTTTGCAAACAATTATAAGTCCGTGGCTTATGCTGCAGGTCGCTCCTTTTTCCAAGGTTCGCTGGCGATTGAAGTACGGCGTGAACAAGTGGTAAATAAAATATGAAGTTGACGTATAGAAAAAGCGCGGTAACATTTCATAAGGGTCTCGTCTCCGGGAGAGCTCATCTCGAATGGGGGCTCGTCATCGACATTTCACGCGGCAAAAAGGATGGAGTGTGTATATCTATCTCGCGGAATCGTTGTGTATGAGCCGCCGGTAGCTTTTTACATGGTTGCTATAAGTGAATGACCGGTCAGGCCGCCTCTCACCGCGAGTCGCTGCTTATATTACACTATCGAGCATGGACTCGTCTGTGCGACGCGTTGCAAATATTACGGCTGTGGTTGAAAAAGGGGTTCTGAATACGACCATTAATGAATGATCGAAAAAAATCCGCATGACGACAATGAGTTATCGCGTTCAATTTTCAACGATTACGATTTCGTTCGCGTGTAACGTGAAAGTTGATCGATCGATATAACCATTGTTAGGGGATCATTTCGGAAAAATCTCATTAATGACCTGACTCGGCGATTGGTCGCGCAATTGCACCTCTCAATCACGTCGATGCGTCAAGGAAAATGAACATAATTAGTTATTCATTTGTTCTTAATATTTGTCTCTTATATTGATGATCTTTGTATGAATATATGCAAGGATCAATTAGAAATCACGTCGATACAAAATTTCGCAATGATTCATTTTATTGAGTGCGCGCGTAATTTTTGATGCAGAAAGGAAAAAAATGATATAAACACATTTCGTTTTAGATTCAATTCCTGACCTGGTTTCGAAATGCCAACGAGTGATGTTTAAAAAATAATCAGTTGTTCGATATATTTTTTAACATTGATCGAATTAATTACTGGTGAAAAGTTCATTATCGCTGACGAAATAAAAGCACGGGTTGAAGTTGGATGATATTATAGTTGTACGATATATTATTTTCATCAGACTCGCACCATCAACTGTATCAATTTATCATTTTGTTTAATTAAAAATAAAATGTATCGAAAATCAGCGGATTGATATATGCATTTTCATTTGGAAACTTTAAATGAAGCTTTTTTCGGCGCATTAGTCCGTTTATTCCGAGGGAGTATCAGTTTCGCAACAATAAACAAGTTCAATTTATTCGACTTTTATGTATAGGAAATCATTTAAAGCGACAATCAATCTTTTATACAATTTACATCGTTACATTTTTATAAATTACTCGAAATGGACGGTTCATTAAACTCGCTAATTTTGCAAAAACTGCTAAAAGATATCGTTTGGAAAAACAGAACTTGATCTGCTTGGTTGGTCTCGTTTGCTATCAAGCTTTTCATCAGTCTTGATGAAAGCATACAATGAACATAATTGATTAACATCGATTTGCATATTAGATCTAAAGTTTGTTCGAAATAGTCGTGAGGACTACAGAGACTGTATAATAAATTGCTGTTTTGAATCGCTCTTCAACGTGTAAACATAACGTGATTACATTCAGGTTTCTTCGTGGCTACGATTTTTTGTTATTGCATATAGTCTGTATCACTGGGGATTGATCATGCTTTTATACATGCTTTTTCCCGTCATGACATATGGTTATCATAATTATGAGAAACTCTTAATCTCAAGCCTGTAATTGGTCATGATATATAAAATTTATAACACTGTAATGATTTCTATCACAAATCTGAATTTCGATACACTCACGTCTATTCTATAACGGTTTACAATTGGAATAAGTATGCTTAATCTTTTACTTAAAAAATAATAATAAAATAATTAAAAAAATTTTGGAACTTGTAATTTGTCACGTGTGAGCATCGGAAGAAGGTTAAATTCGCATTACGCGCAGACCGCAGGATTTTCGATACACGCATGATTTCGAATCAAATCCCGAGTTTTCTCTTTTTTTTCGAAACCGCAATCATTCGCTGCACTCTCGCAATGTGATACTTATACCGGTTCATTGGTCTTGCATCATCCCACTAATTTTATTTCTCTCGGGATTTACCAACAATTCCGTTTAATTAAAATGTCATTATGTATGAATTAATTGCATTTTTCACCTCTGTAAAAAAGTATTCTGGTTAACCATTTATAACGGTTCTCAGCAATTCGTGCGGATACCACTTGGATTGTATTCGAATTTGCATGGTGCTTGACGCAGTCTCTACAATCAAATTTTCGGCATATTGGTTCAATTCGGATTTCCCGCTAAATATCTCGAGGAGTCAAAAGCGTTGGTTTCATTTTTTCGCGTTTTTATATTCTCGATTCGCACAGTTTCGTAGCCCGCTGAATTACACTGATGAAAATGAATCTACGGTCTTTGGTATAAATTAAAAAACGAGGTTCCATTTTTTTTTCGCATTTGCAGCAATTAATACTATTTTTTTCACTCGGGCGCAGATACAGCTTTTAATTGAGATAAATATAATTATTGAATGACATCGAGACCAAAGAGGAATTTCTTTCATTAACATGAATGCAACCCTTTTTTCCGATCATCAATTATTATTGATCAAAGCTGATCAAAGCCACACGACATATGCTCCGCAATATAGATAAATATTAGTCCTTTTTTGCGATTGCAATCAACCATGATGAAAGAACGACGTCACATCAATTTTCATGAATATTGAAAAAAATGCAAGATATTATTATACTGGTTCTTTTTGGGCATCACGCACGTTTACTTCAATCATTGCAGATAAAAGTCTCAGCATATGATTAAAAAATTTCACAATGATTAAATTGGTTGCGAAACAGTTTTCATTGCACAGAGAGAAATAGTAATATTTTGAAATCAAAAATTCTGTCACGTCGGATTGCTGTTGTTTTTCTATATCCATCAAATTCTGTAATTCGAAATTGTTATTATCAGTCATTGTTGTGATTTGTTCAAAATCATAAATACGTTTGCAGACATCTTTCAAAATTTGAGACCAAAGACAAAGTGGCGTACACATAAGCGGCGTACTAAATGAGACCTAATTGGTAAGGCCAATTTTTGTGGCTTTCATATTTAAACGCAAAACGACTTCCATAATTCAATCTGCGTTTTACCACAAGTCCCATTCTTGTATGCAATCACACTTAACAACTCTACTTGCCACTTGGTGCAAATAAGGAAAAAATATTTAACCACTCGGTGCTTAAATAACGACTCATTCCTTCGACTATTTATTTAGTTGGCCGCTCATTTATTCGACCAGCAGCTGCTAATTAATGTGAACGCGAGATCTCTGACGAACAATCTGCCTGTATTCTTTGTAAGGAAAAAAATAAAAAAAAAACAGATAGGCATCATATATTTTGATTTTAAAACCAAAACTGCATTAAACATTGTACTCAGCTTGCATATTTTAGTATGAAGGTGATTCGCTGCTATCTCGTTGACGGGACCGTCGTTAGCTATACATTTGGGATATGGGACTTGAGTTTGACGATTTGATAACAAAATCGTGGCAAGATATCGGTGTAAACTGCAGAACACACATGTCTTATCTGTGCGACGAGTCTTGATGATGATTGCGTCCTGTTTGCTTGAGAGCTCCACGTCATTTCCGGCTTTGATCTCTTACGGCTATATCCGCGGCGTTTAATTGGCGCGCGGATAACGCGATCGGTCTATACGTATCCACACCTCCGAGCGAAGAACGATGCCTGATGGATAATCACACGATGTCCGATAACGCAACGCAATTTACATTCAAAGTGCACAGAGCTTTTTTTTCTCATACGCGGCGCATCCATAATAAGCACAAGTGCAGCAATCTCAGAGAGAGAGAGAGAGATGTGTTTCATTAAAATATATTAGAATTATCCTGTCGGAAAAGAGAAGCTTCTTTGAAGGTGTTTCGTATCCTGTTCAGTTCAACTTTTTTTTCTCGGCTTTCATCTTTATAATTAAACAGTGTTCAAGTTGACGTGTTACTTCCAGATGTCGCGCACTACACTTAAGTTTTAATTTAGGTAGGTAAGAATGAGATCACAAGAGTATTCACGATGATGATGAAAGTTTGAATTGTTTACAATTTAAAGTGAAAACTTAAGAGCAGGTAATGGCGGGGTTCGCCTGGGTTAAAAAATATAATTTGATTTGTGTTCGAAAATTGAAACATCCACGACTGGCATTCATTGCACTTCATTATTGTAATTTATTCGTGTTCGATTGGGAGATAAACTTTTGAATACACTTACAATTTAATAACCTTTTATCGCTCAAAGAGCTGTGACGCAAACGCGATAGAAATCGTTGGAAAAGTCAAAAACGACTTGAGAGCGAAATGTTAATCTTGAAACTCGATCGGCGTTTTCCTTGCGGATTTCTTTCGCAGCGTGCTATCCATTTACGACAGACATTTCCCAACCCAATCAGAAAACGGCTCGGTAGTCAATATTACAGCTTTTTGCGCAACTGCGTCGCGATTTCGCGAAAACAAGGGTATTATTCGTGTTCATCGGTCTCCCCCTGTTTTCATTCTTGTTTGCGGGCTGAAGAATACGATTCGATTTCCATTTATCGAGCGACCGTGCCAAAAGTACGCGCAGAATCGACGATTTTTGTTTTCCGTTTGAACAAAAAAAAAAAATCAGCAAAAAAGTGTTCGGCGGCAGGATCAAGAACGCGCGCGGGAGTATTTTATCCTCTTTTACGTGCAGCCGAACGATTTCCAATGCACCGGCTGAAATCCTTCCGTCGGTGACACCGCGGCAGGATACTTTAATCGGGTCACCAAACTTTCGCAGACAGGGGACAAGCAAAAGCGCGTCAGATTTTTCTCGATTTTTCCCCTTCGTCTGCGGATTACGCCACATCCGATGGGGTAATAAAACGACAGAGCATTGTCTAAATATCCTTCGAGCGAACCCACAGATTCTTAAATTCAAGTTTTGCTAACATTATTTCCGTTCGAGATGAGTGAAATTTCAGAATTAAAAAAACGACCATCATTTTTAAATATCATGCAACAGTTTTTTTGCTCTTTGTAAATTTGAACTGTATGATCAACAAAATTGATTGTGTGTTGTTTGATTAATTTCATAACTGTGCTTGAAACTATAAAATAATATTTTCTCGTTTTATGTTTGTTTGGGACAAAAAACGGGCGATGTTGTCCCGTTAAATACCCGGGATGTAAAAAGCGGATCATTAATTTTATGAGAATTAATGATACGTTACGTTTTTGCGGGGCGGATCGTTGGTGCTCGAACGTGCGCGCCTTTTAATCGAACGATATTTTCTGTTCACACTGCATCTGATTGTATGCAAAAACCAACTATGAAATTGTTTGTAGTAACAAAGTACCCCCCGAAAGCCGACAAAACGTATGATTTATTATATATGAAGGCTCGATAATATTTTTGTCGAAAATGCATATTTTTTTATTAGTGGCACTGGTTGAGAGACGTACCTACAAATGTTTAATGTGAATTAATAAAAGCAAAATCGTCATTCACGGTTTATTAAGTTTCAATTTAACTGTACAACACAACTATAAAATCATGACCTGCAGCGAATTAGCAGTAATTTATGGAAATTTGACAGTCGTTGCATTTTGGTTCGAGGCTAAAAACTTTGGAATAAAGTTTGCCACTCTTTATTATGATGGCGAATTCATTACTTTTAGATTGCAGATTTGATTTGATTCGATGGCGCAATTTTGTTAATAAATACCACTCAATTGAATTGAAATTTGAAGAGTACGCGGATCATTGACTTTTGTTAAATCACAATTTAATCAAAATGCTAACTGATGGTCGATGCGGTGTGATTTCTGTAAACAATATACAAAAAATATGCATTTCTTTATGTGTATATATATTAAAAAATATAACGCAAAATTGAAGGATAAACATTTTTCAAAATATACATCAGTGAAAAAGATGAGCCGACTAAAAACGGATTTGGAACTTACAACAAACTCCATCCGTGATTGTCAGAAAAAATTTTTGTTATGAAATAAAAAATTGTGACATACCTGGTCCGTGATTTCCACGAGATCGTGCAGACTTATATTGTAAATAGCATTCCTGAAACAAAAATGTAAAAAAATTAGTAGAATGCTGAAGTTTTTGTAGTGATTATCGGGACATCATAAGTCGTTATCTTTATTTTTTTTTTTGACAACAGTAAAAAGTTCATAATAAACTTCCCTAGCCGTAATTCAACTAATCCATTCAGTTATTGGATTTTCTGCTGTGATACAATAATGCGAAAATAGATAGATCTGTTAATGCATACCTTGATTTCCATAAAGAAAATTTATCTAGTATACAGAAATCATATTAACGCACTCGTTTAACTGATAAACATTTTGCATATCACAAATTTCAATCTTTTTTAAGTCAATCTTATCGAAATATCAAGAACAATCTTGTTTTTAATAATCAAAGGTATCGAATTCAGATAAAAATCACTCAAGTTCCTCGTACATTAATTATTTACCACCGTAACAGGTATAATTAGCCACACACGTCAATTATTTATTAACTACATCAATATTCACGATGGTCAATTTGAAAGAGTCATGATCACATTTACATTTAACGACAGGTATTTCCAGTCACATTATCAAATTACCATCAATGAACAATATTTTTGTATCATAACAAATTGTTTCATTGAATTGCGATGGTGATAAATTTTTATGCAACAAAATATGTTTGAACTTTACAACTAAAATGTGAAACGAACGGAAAATAATTGTTTTTGATGTTTGAAACTTTATTACGAAGATGATACGTCTAAATTCAGCAGGATTATTGTGAAATTTGCCGAGCGAATGTAGAAATGTTGTTTTGTGAAAAGTATATTTACAACATGAATAAGTTCGACGTGGCGGAAGTTTATCGTCGGAAGAAATAAAGGCTGAAAAAAGTGGATTGAGCGAAAGAAATGCCGAAGCAGCAAGCATTTTTTTGCCATCAGCCTTCTTTGTACGTTAGCTAGACGATCGAAGAGTTTTAGTGTGGCTGGCAAAATGTCCACTTATTTTCGTTTGAGTGGAGAAACGTCCAGCGAAAGTATCTATTTAGTTGCGTCGCGTTTTGTTTTTGCGCAATGTCACAGAGGCGTCGTCAAATAGTCCGCTGTGGCCTTTTTGCCTACCGAACAATAGATTTAAATGTTATTCATCAAAATTTTTTCATCCGTTTCTCTTATTCATGTTGTGTTATTAAATTCAAAAGAAGATCAAATAAAAAGAGGTGAATTGACTTTTTATGCCATTTGGAACAGTAGCTTTAAAGTATCGTTTGAATAAATTATTGAAGTTCAATTTCCATATTAAAAAAGCGTGAACTTGAAGAAAACAGGCAAATGCTTAGCTCGAACTTTATATCCGCGAGTACTAAAGAATGCACTGCAATGTAAATGACGTTATTCTTAAGAAATTGATTTAAGTGAAAGCACTCAGGATGATTCGGTTAAAGATGCTAAATATTACCTGGCGCCAATCAGGATGTAGGTGGGTCCCCGCTGCAGAAGTTTGAAATGCTCCACGTGACTCTCGTTGCCTAAGAATCGCTGTCCAATCACATCGCCTGTAACAAGAAATTTTGAAATTTAATAATCGCACTGCATCTATTGTGAATGAAATTTTTATATTTATGTTTTTCAAAAAGAGTTAGGAATTATGATCATTATTTTTGTTTGTTTTTTTTTTTTGCAATATCTCGCAAGATATCATCGTTATTGATATTAAAAAATAACGATTCTCTTAAGTAGTTGCAGAAATGTGAAGAGATTCATTATCGCGAGACTCCTGACTCAAAAGCTCTTGTTGCGTGGAATAAAATACATTCCAAGATTAAAAATCAAAGGTTGCAAAAAATGATTGAGCAAAAGAATCAGGAAAAAGAAAATCGTTGGCAAGTCTATACAAGGTTTTAATTTACACCGATCAATATGACGTGTTTTAAAAGTACAAACTAAAAACCATTCAATTTTTATAGACATTTTTGCAAAGTTGTTGCGAGTGATTTTACCATATAATAAAAAAGGCAACGTTCCGCGTAAGACGTCATTAAAAGTTAAAATGAAATAAGTTTTCAGAGCCAAGATGAATATATTGGACATTACGTGGCTTAAATAAGTTCCTCATATTATTGAACATATTTTATCGGAAGCTAAATCGATCTTTAATAAATATTAATAGCTTCCAGAAAACTCGGCCACTTTAATATTTTTAGAGCTCGTATTTGAAAAATGCCATTAATTGTTTTTCGATCAAACATCATCTTACTATCAAGAAAAAAGACGTGAAAATTTAAAAAAAACAAAATTTCTATTATAAACGTAATTCAAATCAAAATGTAAATCATTCAAATCAAAATCAGAAAAAAAAGAAGAAAAAACTTAATACAGAGTATATTATATGGTTTAACAGAAGTACATTCTTATGATTCATGGTCCTGGGGGAAATAGAGTTTAACGTGACGAAGCTCCATGCTCTGAGATGCATAGAATTTTACAATGGAGATGCACGAAAAATATTCCGAGCGGGCGCATATGATCACCCTAAGTAACATATGTATTTATTGTATTTTTATGTACATATTTATCTTGCGAAGTGTGTGTATTGGAGGACCGCTTTACAAACACGTGTGTAAGTGCATCAGCACTATTTCTCAACCTCAAGTGATTTAGTGGCGCACCTGACTTTTCCTTATCCACTCTTTGCTTTTCACTAGTCGCGGCGTTACAAGTTTTATATACTAGCACGACTGTACAACCAATGAGATGGCGTCTCGTTAAATTGCGCCAGCTTAACGACGGTACCCGCACCTGTGCGCGCTTATTTTCATCGCCTATGCAAATACTTTTCATCTGTTCTATCAGATTGTATTGCCGTCAAATTTTCGATTCAAAAGGTCTATGTAAATGAAATCGCACACCGCGTATTACCCTCGAGCCGATCATCATTTTGTGCGAAATTTTTTGCTCAGTGATTATTCGCCACTGTGCAACATTAAATGAATGTTAGAACGCCACACGTTCATCATTAATTATTTATGCTGTTCATTGTCAGACTAAATATACCAAGTTTTAAGCTTTAGGTGTATTGAAATAAAATTTAAATATGATAAATTCGTTCAGTTATAAAAATGAAACTATATATTAAATAAACAGGGTTTTAACGAGAGTATAAAAAACTAGATAAGAGCTTTACAGTGAGTGTAAAAATTGATAATATAAAAAAAAATGATATATTTCATTGTCAGAGGCGTTATTAAATTACCTCAAAATCGCTATCGCTGGTAGTTTCAAGTTGCTTCATCTGTTTCCTTTCAGGGATCTCAGTGTTTTTTCAAGTTGCCCTTCCGATAGAAACTCGAGACATTTGTGATTACGTAAGCACCCATGGCAGCAGCATGTATACGTTCGGACTTTGGTGCGCACACCAATAAAATGCAAAAATCTTTCATATTTTGAATAAACGTTGCACGTACTTTCGAAAGTATGAAACCATCGGTTGTGTACACGGTTTGATGAAAAATAAAAATTATTGGAGTTTCTGTTATTGTTTGTGTTATTGTTATCATGTTTTGAAATTCCGGGCTCCATCATCCTATGCATCGAAACTCTCGGCACAAAATACATGTGCCTATTATGGACATCGAGTTTGTAATATTCTCTCACAACGAAATGAATCTAATAACTGTAATTACAATGCATCATTCATTAAAATTGATCATAATTGATTGTGTTAATTAGAAAATCCAATCTATTTTATTAATAAATGAAACACTCAATTAAGTCATCGTAATTTAGTAATCACTTTCCACAATTCAGTGGATTATAGATTATTCAAATGTAATTAGGTGGTACTTTTTTTTATTGTAATCCGCATGGTAACAGCTGTGGACTCGTTATTATACATTAACATCTTGTCATGTTCTTGAAACGAATATTAATATTCGTCTCTAATTAATGTATAATTAATTACATACGCATAAACTCTGTGCATTGCGTAAATTTTAGAGGCTCGAGTGTTAAATAATTCCTCTTTGTAGTGTACACAAGTTAAACTTGTATTATGGATGTTAAATATCGCCCGCCACAGAAGAGGCTGTTAAAGAAATTTAATTATGTTTGTAGGGCAGAGAGTTTAGTTAGAATGTGCAACACAAGTGCGGAATAATAAATGCCAATTCGGATGAAATGCTACATTCGAACAGAGGTACGAATAACCAACTTTTTTTCTCAAATCATTATTTTTGCACAAGTTCTTCTTGTTTAAATTTGTCATTTCTACCTTAAGAACACATTTTTTTCTTATTTTCACGCTGTCAGTTATTCTGAAGTCAAGATTTTTTTTAACGAAATCTTTAAGAATTGTGTATGCAAAACGAAATTTATCTGTAAGCAAGACATGACAAATATTCAAAATACTTCATGCGAATTCTATCTCCGAGAGCGTATATAACGAGTTGAAACTTCCTCAGCGCACGGGCTTGTTGCAGAAATATTATCATCACTGCCAACTATATCGCATTTTTTATCGTCGTCGTCCGAAAATTCGTTTCTTACATTTTCTTATCGCGTCCCTTTTCCTGGTCTCTTTTGTACGAGACGCTATTGTCCCAACCGATTCACCTGCCCGCATGTCTTCCCCGACGCGTACTTCGATTTAGGCCAACTTGCTACCCCTATTCT
This sequence comes from Trissolcus japonicus, assembly GCA_030522925.1. Classification (NCBI taxonomy): domain Eukaryota; kingdom Metazoa; phylum Arthropoda; class Insecta; order Hymenoptera; family Scelionidae; genus Trissolcus; species Trissolcus japonicus. The sequence goes on along the minus strand of JAPYZS010000279.1, from coordinate 47,213 downwards.
TTTCTTCTCTTCTCTTACCTCGTTCCTTCATCTTTTTTTCATTGTCTCCTTAAACTTTTGTCCGAGTATTCATTGCCACGCCATCGTTTATGTTAATTCATAACTCGATCTCAGCAAAAAAGAAAAAAAAAGATGAAGAATAGGCTTGCGAAATTCGATCATCGCGATATTATATTATTGTCTGGGCCAACTTTGATAATCAATTTGCTCGACTCGTCGAAGCCATTTGTTTCAATTTATTGACACGATATGTTATACATGGCCTTGTCAAGTCGAATAAAACGTTACGATGAAATATTATTTGCCGTCCAAGATTAGCCTTGTGCATGCACCGCGTTATATTGTTTTCGCTCCTCTTTTTTCAGGTGCGAACTTCACACCATACGAAGACGTGTTTAGTTATTTGCACGTGCGAGCCGTATAATTTATCGATCTATCGTTCCAGCGTACGGATGAATTGTTGAGTTTTTGTTCACTTCGGTTCGGCGAGGGATTACAATAATTGATATGGCCGAACCGTAAAAATTGCACAATACGCTGAAAAGTACCGGTATATAATTCGATTACATTTATTCAATATCTTCGCATGCAAAAATATCCGGTCGTATTTCGAGGATTGCATTAATGAGATGAAAAAAGCATTTTAAATAAAAAAAAAAAAAAAGAACAAAGTTATAAATGAGCGAAAATATATATAGTTCTGCCTTTATGTTTTTTACGCTTGAGTTTCAAAATAAAATAATCTGCAAGCTTGGTAAATATCGTAATTTTTCAAGCGCTGACCAGACGGATGGTTGCTCTGGAGTTATCATCAATTGTGGTTCGATGATAAACTTGAATAGGTGGTGCACCTATCAGTCACCCGATTCGTTTTACTTTTTCACGATTTTTAGGCCACTGCGGATATTTGTGAACGTTTTCGTTATCATTTGACGCGAAAACACGATTGGTGTTTGGCTAAAGTCATCGCGCGCTTTTTAACAACACTGACACGTTGCCCTCGCAACCGTAAAACAAACGCAATCATAAATTCGCACTTTTTTTCATGCGCTCACTTTTTCTTTCACTCTAAGCTCGATCAATTTACAACTGATATCGACAAAACAAATTTTTGGTGTTTTATTTTCATGTTTTTATTAGTCGCCTTTGTATTTCGTGTGGAAATTCAACATTTGCTTGGCACCGATCGGATTACTGTAAAATGTACAACATTTGTTTTTATCTTCCGTGATATTTTTTTAGTTGATTTATATACCAACACACTTTTATTCACTGTTGACAAACTGATGTTTGTAATAAAACCAATGTTATTTTTCAATGAAACAATCCAATAATCAGCCAATTTTAATCGAAGTAGAAAATAATAACAAAAAGCAAGAGTGCACAAACAAGAAACGTCGTTGGAGAGCTTATGAAATTCGTGGGAAAGTGATGGCGATCAGAATGGTAACGCGAAGAAGAGGGCGCTTAAGTGGTTGTAATTTAATCTAGTGTAACATGGCGGGAGTTGAAGAAGGTGAGAAAAGCTGCAAAGAAACTAACAAGAAACGACAGCACCAACTGACAGTCGTAATGACTCTTGCGTTGAATGACTTTATTTCGGTCAGTAGCGTTCGTCATCCTTAGTTATTACGAAAGTAATCCACAAATTTGAAAACAATTTTTTAAAAATATTTTTTATGTTGAGGAAATAAAAAAAATATTTGTTTTCAACACATAAATTGAATAGACTTGCAGAGTTCAGTTAAAAATTGTTCCGTCTCTCGACATTGTCATACAATTTGAATGCCTGCGCGCGCATCTGCAGTTTTAAGTGGATCTTTTGCAAATACAAATTTGAATGTTTGAAGTGTTCTGCGAAAAATGAAAGGTGAGAAAAGAGTCTGGGATTATATTTCAAGCGACAAGACAAGGCGTGCTTCATTTCGGAATAAAAGCACATTTTGCAGGCAACGAAATTTGAATAATTGAATGTGAAAATGTACGAGACGTTGGGAGAAACAGGCCGTGGCTTCTTTTTAACTTGGTCCGACTATTTTTTCCTTTTTCTTTTTTTAATTTTGCGCCTTTTTTCGCGTGCACCACGCGCAATGTGTAAATGATTGCTGCGATGCATATTTCATTGGATCCAATTAAATTGCTCTGAATAATTTAAAAGTAAATTATAAAACGAATCTGATCTCGCACCTGGGAAAGACAAAATACATTTTCTAACATTTTTATAACAATTCGTAATTAAATTCTCGATCATTTTTCAATTGCCAAAAATTGTTCAACATCAAGAACTCGATTGTTGATAAAAATGTCGAAATTATGATTAACAAAAAATTTGACATTCTGTTTATCTTGATACACACAATACTAAGTTGAAAAATTTATTAGAAGATACATTAAACACTAAACAATTCCACACAATGCGCTCTACGAGAGCTATACCTAGTATTAGTCGGCTAATTAAGCGACCGACTGATTGCTGACTGTGTTATTTATGGGAACTCACGTTGACAATTCGGCGTGAAATTGGGGCAAAATGAAGTACTGTTTTCAACGATGAAATTGCGGACCATCGTCAAGCCATTTTCACTCTCAAGCCCCGATAATGCGGTTGATAAGTCAAAATTTGCACATTGTTCGCAGCAATATTACCATTAAAAAAGTTTCGAATAAGTTTCCGAGTGCTAACGAGCAAAATTTCCGGTCAATGTCGATGGTTTTTGTCCTGCGACAAACTTATACAATCTAGTTTGAACATTCTTGCGATCACAATTATTACGCTGAATTTGTTTCACGTCGCGCATTAAACCAATCAAGATTTAAAAGTTCATCCAAAAAGGATGACTCGGTCTGTCAACCGCGTAACTGATTACGCGTAATTTGTTAATTTTCGAGTTCGCCAACTAAAATTTACCATAAGAAAGAAAATTAATGAATTGAAGGATCATATTCAATAAGGGGACTAGCGCTCGAACAGCCTTTTTCTCTCTAAATTTAAATCAGTTTTTAAATCACTGAGTCAATTTTTTTTTATATTTAGAGAGCTCCAAATTGAAAAAGTATAAAGAAAATTTTTTATTTCAATACTTTTTCAATTTAAAGTAAGGCTGTTCGGCCCTTCAATTAAAAATTATCTGTAAATTAAAATTGACATAAGACTAAGGACTTTTGGAAGCGTATTTTTCTGATGTCCTTCCAAGAATTCGAATGTGAGAGTGCAGCCTCGTCGGTCTATGATTGATATCATTCGTTAATTCATGCAATGAGAATGTGAGGGACAAAATCACTGTGAGTTATGTGAGCTCATGTCGCAATTGGCCATCGGAGATAGTTTAGCATGATAACGTCGGCTAAATAAAAACTGTTATGAATATTGTGAGCACGTTAATAGGCACCAAAATTGGTGCCCGCCAGCCAACGACGATTTCACATGCATGCAAAAATGTTAATCAATTTTTTTTCATTAGCATAAACGAAATCGAACTCTTCATAATTTCACAGATTTTGATCGAATAAAATATGACACGCAGAGTGTATATATCCGATGACATTTAATAAGGTCCGTTAAAGTCATGCGATGTTTGGAGAAAGAAAAAATGTTTTTTAACCAGCACCATTTAAGCATCACATTATTTACACGCCAGGGTTAAATTAAAACCTACTAAAATTCACCCCTTTCAAAACAGATCACTATAATCTCAACAAACATTAAAACTAATTCCACAAGTGAAAACATGGATCCCAGACGCTGCACCTTCTTCTGTCATCATAATTCACAAATTTTCCACCCCGCCTACGAAGATGCAGCTAGTCGTAAATCAAAATCGCACAGCTCGTCTGAAACGGTAAAAGCCTGGGTGGAACACGAGATGGGACCTTTAGTTAAACCCACAGTCAGGATGGTCAGGGATATAAAATCTGCGTACCAATCGGCACCAAAGTGCGCTTTTCGCGTGACTCTCGATCATTGTGACAATGATACACACGTACATCTCGGAACTATTAGGCCGCTAGTTTATGATTTCATGACATTTATGATCGATTTATTGACGATTTCCTTGATGTCACATCATTGCTATCCCAAAAGTTATAAACTATGTACTGCAGAACAAGATAGATCTAAAAACAGGGTTTTAATCATTTCATACAGAATATTCAAGTTTTTAATCCACACGTTATTTATTCATTACTGAATGTACGATGAATGTACGATGTTTTGCAATTTTCGACCGACGTTAAAAAATAATTATTTCGCATAATGACATTAAAATAAAAAACTGTATTTAAAAATCCTTGATGAAACATTATGTAAGCTTATAAAATAACAATTGGTAATTTGATTTCGAGAATAATGCGTGATTAAACTGGCGTTCATCAACTGTTATGCCGAAAAAGAATATCGCGACGTCTGGCTAATTATATGTCGAAATATGATAGAATGTATACTCATTACAAAATATTCATTACAAAACTATTCACAGGGTGTTAATTTTTTTTAACGTTTTATTGTTCGGGTTATGAATATTGCATCGAAATGATTTACTGAGTGGATTAAAAGATAACGTCGAAACAGCATGTCTGCGTGCACGTCATATCAAATCGTGCAAAGAGGATATTGAATTATCAGCTTGGATACGTAGGAGCGGTAATGTGTAGCAGCGCATTCAAAGTGCATTACTGTACTAAAATACAGGAGACACATTAATGCATCTAAAGCGGATATTAAAAGCAACTCGCGTTTTCAAATAAACACATAAAAATATGGCTTCCTGTTTTGTTATTTCTTTCCTTTTTGCTCCACACAGACTGCGCGCCATTTTCACAAAACGATTGCGAGTTCAACTCATTTGTTACGAGAGAGAAAGCTAGAAACGGTTTGAAAGAGCCGCGTTCAAGCTTGCGCACTGAACGAAAAAATATTCAAAGGAAAAAGTATTGACGCTTATATTAAATGCAAAACTGCTTTTATTTCGCAAATTTTGGACGAACCAAAATTTATAATTAACGTTGCGTAACATTGATGTATCATGAGCCGTTGATTATTTTTCCACAAATAAAAGATATATGCGAGCGGTCTATTTTCCACCTTTTCGACATCAGCTTCGTTTTATCGTTAGAGAATAAATTCAACCCACATTCCATATTGTCAGTGCATTGTTTTTATTCCATTCATTTCTATTGTTTTTTCATCACCATCTTTTATAGTTATTTCCGCGCGGTAGCATTTTTCTGATAAACATGAAGTTTAATGCACAGAATTTCTCTTTTTCAACCTGCCAATATATACATCACTTTTACAACTAAATGAATTAAAAAAAATCAAAATATATTGCATACATCAGAAGCCCATCAAGTGACATTTTCTTAACACCGGCCAAAACAATTGATTGCTCGCCACGCATTGAACCGAACTTCGTTGAAAAGTTAATTCGCACGATTCAAAGGTAATCAAGCCCATCGACAGCGCATTTCCGGCGATAAAGCTCTTTTTTATTTCGTCACCACGCTATTAGCAGCTGTGCGAGCTCTGATTGTGGGATTTCAAGAATGAATCGTAGCAATTATATTGATCCATCGATAAAATGCTGTAAAAATTTTTTGACTCATGGTGCGAAATATATTCAGGAATTTTGTTGAATGAAAAAGAAAAACAAAGGTACGATGTAAGAGAAAATGTCATTCTCTTTTGCACTTCACACGCGCGTGTGCAGCCAAGGAAAATTTTTGCACTCTCGCGTGCTCACGCAACACGTTAATTGCCCTCGGCGATTATTTTCTGTGCGACTACCTTGTCTCGTATACAGTGCTCGCACATCTCTAGCCGATCGCGAGTCAGGCACCCGCGCGTACAATGGCGATGAGAGCGGTCGTCGACAGGCTGCGCGATGCGTGGCACGCGAGGCCCTGCGAAAGGTCAATCGCGACGTGGATCGATGCGGATCTGCGATACCGATAAGCCCGATGCGAATCGGCGCTTTCTGAACCGTCACGCGTTACGCAAACAAAACGCCTTTACCCTTTTACCTGTTAATTTAAATATGATTTTTTTTAAATATTTTTAACAACATTTGGTTTCACTCTGATAAAAAGAGTTAAGCCAACGTAAGCTGATAGACAGATAGACAGCTTTATTGCTAGCTTCCTCAGCTAGTTTGAGAATGATGAAAAATATAAAATTAATCAGAACAAACTAAAAATCTCAATTTGACAATACTTTTATATCTAAGTGCCTTATTGAATGTACCATATTTCACACTCATTTTTTCGGGATTTTATAAACAAATAAATTGAATAAATAAAACGCACATTCATACATACACAGATTAATTTATGAGACATACTAATAAATTAAGGACAATATTATTAGAGAAGCACCATGATGTTCAACGTTGGGCCAAACATAAATTTGATTGGCACAACACCAGTTACTAAATTCCTTTCTTCATGTGCTATAATATAAAGAACATTTTTTTGCGACTATATTGAAACAAAGAAACGCGAATTCACATGAACGTTGAAAAGTGCACACCAGGAAATAAAAACAATCTGTATCCCAATGCGATGAGCTTATTTTACTCGTTTTTTCGCAAAAACGTTTTCAGTTCATTCTGAGATTTCCGTTATTCGATATAAAAAATGCAATAATATTGCCGATATAAAAGTTTTCGTACTGTCGAATTCCAGCCAATGTTTTTCGTTCTCGCAACAATAAAAAACCGATCAGTCGATTTATACTTTATATGGATGGAAGAGTCGCGCAGTTTCGTTCAGACGGACCCATGGCGACTTCTTGTTTTCTTCTCAGATGAGTTATTCAGTCTGAGAAGGATTCGGGTCAATTGATTTAGAGGAATTCGTCGTTTTGCTGGATTTTCTTTGTTGTGTTCTCTCGTTCGAAGTGTTGTGCAAGAGGTATTGACAAACTCGAGCCATGCGTTCAAAATAATGATAAGAACAACACTTGCACTGGTTTATTTAATTTTTTTTATGGCAAATGATTCATTTATGACAACTTTTGTTTAGGGTATTCAAATATACATATTTATTTTGGAAAGTATATATGAACCATTTTCCACACTTAGAAATATGGCATATCAACTGAATATCATCATAATAATTGAAATTCTATGAGGATAATTTGAACGAATCCAAGTCGAATCGTTTTAACTAAAATTATAGATTTGAAAGTTATAAAAAAAACATTTACTAAAAGGTCTATTCCGTGGAAACTGTTTCAGATCCATAAAAAGTCGATAAAAGAAAAAATTTCTTTCCCTAGTTAAGTGACGTTCCATGTCGGTTAAGTTGTACTTAACCTGAACATATTATAGACGTTTCTTAAAAAAGATTAATTCAACTCCATAAAAAAAGGATACGTTCACTTTATAAGGTTCATCAATTATTTCGGTATAATTGAATCAATTATTCTACTGTATACGATTATTTGTGAATTCTTTGCCAAATTGAGCATTCTTATTTATTTCAACAAAAATTTATATCAACAAATTCATGGATGAAAAAAATCTTGTAACACGTCCGTAAGATATTCGTGGGTGTGATATATGTAAATTTCACTCTGGCGCCTCACATTTTTGTGGTCATTCATAGACGACAAAATCGTCAAGTAGTGTTGGTTTATCAAATAGCATAGCCATGGAAAAGAGTGTGGAGATCAATTTCAAAGTAAAGATTGATAAAAATTACATGAAAATCCTCTTTCAAAATATTTTCGTCCACGAAGAAGCAAAGTAACAAAAAAAAATATAAAATGATGGAAAAATACCCCAAACCAATTTTTACTCTCTCAAATTTGTAAGTGAGCAGTGTGTCGTTGATAAAAATTTGTTTATGGTTACGTAGGTTCAGTGCTGCCATTCGTTCATCGTGCGCTGTCACGTAAAACTCATCGTCTTGTGCAGAACGTGCACAAGGGCTTTGTGTCTCATTTTCTATTCCATACCCTTCTTTTCCTTATCGCGACATTCTTTTTTCCCCATCAAAATGGGGGAAAAAAGGATTTTCGTATGCAAATTTTGTGCATACGGAAAGTTCGAAACAAAGATTTGACAGAAATTGAATGTTTCTTGTAAAACGTATCAGTCGCGAAATACGGTTATCACTAATGAACATTGAATTGAGTTCGAGTTTTTGATTTTAATCCAATGGGATAAGCGATTTGTCCGGGGAAACCATTATTACGGATCGAGCTCTTCGTCTTGCGAGGTTTTACAACCAAAACTGCGATATAGAAGAGTGACGTTGACGTCTTTGCATACGATAGCTCGTTGATATATAACGTTTCGTTCTCCTAACTATACCTGAAATCCTAACTCCAGCTGACGTTTCATTTGTTTAAGCTCACTTGAAACGCCGTATTATCTGCGACAGCTGAATAATTAATCGAAGAGCCATATCCTTGCAATTATAATCACATTTGGTTTGGGTTTACGTTTTATTCCGTGTAATAAACTTCCGGTACGTCGTTAATCACAATCTAAGATGACTTTTCGTACAGCCGTGCTCCAAATATCGCAAGAACCATCACCGAAACGCAGTGATGACGAACTTGTTCTCACGCAAGGAAACAAAAAAAAAATTGTCCATTACGTTTTATTGTTCTTGAATTTGTTTTCTCAAATTTTTTTTATTTTCGCTAGAGTGTGAATTGGTCTAAAAGCGTCGCAGTCATCAATGAAATGCATTAGTCACGAGAATTTATTGTGTTTGAATCGTGCCGTTGATTTAGCTGGGAAAAAGTCAGCAGAATAAACGTGGCTCTACCACTTCGGAGTGCTGAAATGAGCAACAATAATAAACGAGGACGGCGCGAGCGGAATTTCTAAACACCAACTCTGGAGAGCACGGTCGCGACTGTCAAAAACGCCTTAATTAAATATTTTTGCTTGCCGCTTTGTTACCGCTGTCTGTGTATATTTTCGTGTCCAGACAATTGAATGAGATATATCGAGTTTCATGATCGATCAGGCCATTATACTGTTGCGTTAAGCATTTGGCTTCGTTCCTCTGTGCTGTGAAAGACGTTGAAACGGGAACCTTGGACAAAGCTGCTGGATGCTCAACGCACGTACACACTCACTCAAATAACAACACTCAAAGGCAACTATGGTTTAATGGTTCAGTTTACATTACAGAAACTTCGTTTCGAGAAAGAATGAAAATGACCGAAAAACCCTGAACCTATCTTCCCAAATTTACGAGCCTCCAGTAATACCATTTTAAAAAGTATAAATTGACTAATCCAATTTCTTAGTTTAAAAACGTGAATCTATTTTTCATGTCAAAATGTAGTTACAATAATACAGAAGCAAGAGTTTAATTTTTGAAACGAAATATCTAAAATATAATGTATTCACTATTATCCTCATTGGTGATTTTGACATATCGCACTATTCATGTAAAACGTTTATCATGCAATTTGGTTCAAGTGGGATATTTTTCTGTGTGCAGAGTTAGCGTTTTGGGAACTGATGAATTTATCACGATGAGTATACGTGCTGTCCGAAGCGGCTTTAATTTGCTTCATATTGCAGCGCACATCTGCGAATGCAATGCAGTACACTTGCACGATACAAAAAGGGTGGGCCATAGGGATTACAATAACGGACAACATCAGATCTAAAAGCAACTTTCTCTCCATTAGACAAGAGGGTGGCAAACGTAGGCATTAAATAACGAACGTTCAGGACTGAGCTTTTGTTCTCCAGGGCGAATACAGACGGAAATTGAACGTGCGTAAAACAGAAGAAACGACTTTCCAACATGAAAAAATTGCACGAACGTGATTACGATGTTTTGCCACAGGCTATGCTTAGTAACGAATTAGTCAGAATGGAATTACCTTCGAAAACAATCTGTTCATTTTCATTTCGCGACTTGTTTATTTTTTAAAGTTTTATTCGCGAGATTTTTGTTTGTGCCAATCTTAAATTAGCAAGAAAAAAATAATGAAAGTGTGACCTGTAAAAAAAGAAATGACAAAAACAACTCGCGAAAGAGTAATCGCGCACAAGATGCTATCTCTCTGTGGTGGGACTCTTTTCATGGCATCTTTCAACGAATTCTCAAACTTATTGAAAACCAAAGATGATGGCTCTGGCGAATTGAATGAAGTTCAATTGGTAATGGGTGTTTTTCTCATGACAAATATCCAATGATCTCGTCTTTGATTAGACTTCGTAATTGCATCGTTTATTACCATGCCGCTGCTTTTCGTCTTCATCGTAGCACTTTCTGTATACTAAAGCGCAACGAACAAAAGCGTCTTACGCTCAACAGTTATAATTACGTTAAACTGATAAGTTTTGAAATGTCACACTTTAAGAAACAATGCTTTTGACGGGTGAAATTGATTATTTCGAATATTTTTATCTATTAATTTTGCTTCTCGTTAAGGTGCGGATGCAAAATTCAATTATTGGTTTCAATTACTCCAGACTCCATCCTGCCACTAAGATTTTGTTCTCTTGTTAATCAAAGTGCGCTGTGATACAGGTTCGGTGTATTAGCATCGCGCATAATCAGCTTAACGTCTTGCGTACCAATTTTCTTCGGCTTTTCGCGCAAGATTAATTATTCGATAATTCGTGTGCCACTTACGAAAAAGAATGTATCTATAAATTTTATTCAACAGAGTTTGATTAGAACCAACGACGGTTTGTTTATTTTTACATACTTAAATAATGAGGCAAGTTAAAATTATGTTCATTTTTGTACAAGCTAAATAATAAATAATAGTTCAATTACTAATTGTTACACTCAAAAAAATAAATATTGGGGAAAAAATATTAGCATTTCATAATTCAATATTTTTTGCATTTAGCCAATATAAACAGTTATTCAATATTCATGTCTATGAGTGTATTATATTTCTGTCTTTCCATTATTATCATATATTTTTTCGATTCTATCTAAATATGTTTTTTACTCAATTATTTATAAGTAAATTTGTTGAATAAAATTTAGTTTGATAAATAGGAATAATAAATAATTTGAACTGAGGTTTATATATATGCATTGTACAGTTAAATTAACAAGCTTCCTGGACACGGAGTCTTACGCAGCCCTGAGTCGGCACTCGGCTTTCCCCTCTATACAAGTTTAGTCACGAGTGAGTCACAGTTGTGAGACTGCGAGTTCGTGTTTTATCATTTTCTTTTGCCAAGAGGTCCTTTTATTCCCTAATAATGCTCATCGAACGACACACACAGCTACAGGATAAAGTTTGAATAGAGGACAAGAGGCACTCGGTGACCGCAATGAATTGGTTCGCCTAACGAGCAAGCGATGTAATCGTTGCTGGGGTGCGTACGGACAAGCCAATTCTGCGGCGTTAACATCGGCCGCCGATAACGTTCAATTGCGAATATACATTTGTCCCGTTTTTGGGTCGAACCTGACGGCAAATTCAAACGCGAAAGTTCGAATTTATTCGTCGTAAAGAGACAACAGAACTGAAGCCCAAAATCATTCTACTTGCACCGCAATCGTATTAGCAGTTGGTCAAAGTGATAATCCGATTACGTACTTTACAGTGTTTTCACTGTATATTGCTGTAATTATCTGTGTAAACTATCGCCAACCGGTTCTTTGTTTGATGTCGAATTTTGTAAGCTCTATTTTGCGTTTCTCAGATTATTCCCAAAATTATATTTTTTTTTTGCAACCAACGAAAACTTCACAACATAGATATACAACTTCATAATAAAAAACACAAATTATAAATTTTATTATTTATAGGATTCGTTCAAAAACATTAAACGAAGACAAGGTTCAGTTCTGTGAAATACAGTACATCAATGGAGATCTAGCTTCATATTATTAATATAATATTAAAGGATGCCGCTTCAGTGATTCGCTTTACAGCGTAATTCATTTTGATGGACTGAAACTCAGTGAATTTATTTAATGAAAATCAATTGCATAATTTTAATACACCAACATATATTTTTGGAATAATTACATCATTGATGTATGTATTGGGAATTGTTGAAAATTTCATTCTATTAAATCCCTCTTCATAATCTTGTTACTAACGATTTCATTGTATATTTTGAATTAAATATTTCGTTAATTATGCATTCATTCATGATTTTCTTGATATAAAACATTTTTTGTAAATGTAGAGAAAATGCAATTTTGTTCATCAAGAAAGGATAGAAAATCATAATTAATAACATCAAACAATGGAATCAACAATAACAACAGGATGCATACGTTGCAACATTAATACGTTTGGGAGCTACAAGTATACATTTGTGTATTTATGTTCTATTCAAAACCAAAAGGGAGATCAGCCTATATGAAAAGCGAATGATTTTCAGTTGATTCACAGCTTCGTCCAGTTTGTGTTCAATCGGATGCCAATTTCACTTGATTTCAATATGCTCGGCGGATTGCTGAAATCGTGGCCATTATAGTTTGGCCGATGATTTTGTATGGACTTGAACTATGAATGAACCCCCGGATGCTATGAAAGGTCAAATTTCCGTACGATTCGCACGGGCGAAATTTAGCGAACGCAATCCCGACCGAATAATTGAAAGACGCCAAGTTTTCTTTTCACCGAGAGCATGCAAATGGCTTGGCGAACTGTAAAACCTGAGGGCTATATAGCTAATTCCGCGATGTAAATAAGTCTGATGAAAATCCGAATGAATAAAATGGGCTCCGATGCCTTTCAGCTCGACTATTTTGTATAGTCCCAGCAAGACTGATTCTATTGTAATTATTCACTCGGATGATGGACCGCACGCACGACAATTTCTCTTCCGCCAAGATAAAGAGAGGCATTACCATTGGCGGCTATGATAGAGATCGATAAAACATCTTATAAATTGACTTAAACATCTTATCGAGGCTGACTTTCTTTGTTCCCTCGCGCATTTGTTCGCGTCAAGGCGAAATCTTTTGACCGAAAAATATCCTGCCGCATGGAGCTATAAAAAGTGCAAACTGGTTAGCGCGCAGTTTCATGGTTGCCTTTAAATCCGTTCCAGTACCACCGAAACTCGGTCTTGAATTATTAATTTATCGCGATAGTGACGTAAGTGTGTTTCGCGCTGGGTGCTGGAGCGTGAGTGGCATCGGCGCATAAATTAGCAACCCGCTCGAAGATTATAATGGAACAAAGCTATCGTGTACTAGTACCGCTTAATCCAGAATTGAGCCCGCGTCCTCGCATTACTACGATTACACGCATTATAGGACAACGGAATATCTAATATTCAATTATACACTCACGACAACTTGCAATTTATAAAACATTATCGTCCCCTATAATTGAACTCCACATTTTTTTCATTATAGTGAACCGAAGAAGAACATTGTATGCTTTTTAATCTTTGTTTTTATAAATTTTTTTTGTCATGGTATAGATTATTGTTGACAATGCCAGAATTGTTCACTCAAATTGTTCATCATAAAAATTTTCCAGCTTTGAATGCATGCAAATTTGTGGTACCATTGATTAATCGAATATTGTCACTTTTTAATCACACACTTAAATCAGAAGAGTGGCTTTTCGCACTTCCGCACACTTTCGGTTCTGTCAAACTGATCATTTCATTTTCATGCTGAGCATTTTATCGAGCGTATATTATTGGAAATTGATTAACTGGGATCATAAATAATGCATTGTTATAGGGCACGAAAAATTTGCGCTCCCTCTTCAGAACCTAAGGGTGCGCCTTGCTGGTAAATTATGTACGCCATGTCACACCAATTATTATCTTTCGTTGATAAGGGCTTCAATAATTCATCGCTTTTTCTACGTCGATTATCCAGTTACGAAATTTTATTTTTATCTCAAGGTGTGACTCAGATATAACATTTTTCGAAAAATTATCTCTTTGTATTACTTCTTGGAGCAAGAAAAAAAAAGAAAAATTAGAATGGATGTTTCATTAAATTTTTATCTTAGTTTCAATTATGACTACAACTTCCTTCATTTCGGAGTGACAAACAATTTCAAACAAATGGTCGCTTTGCGAAAATTCGATAATAAATGTGTTGAAGTGTTCTCCAACAGTATTCCGGGAAGCGCAAAAGCTATATTAAAATCCAAACAAGAATTATAATCGGCTATATTTTATTTAACAAGGTAAAGTGACGATTTTGTTTATCATTCTTTCAACGTAAATTGAAGTGAATCGAGGTGCGGGTAATCGATAGGAAAAGCGAAACCGTATGCAAAAAATATCGCGTGACATAGATTCGACTGCGGAACTCATATACAATATGTCGTGCTGCGCGTATTATGAAGTCATAGCGCGTGGCGAAATCTCGCGTCGATGGTAGAGAGTGGCTTTTTTATTCAAGCGACACCTGCGTATCCACCGCGTAATTGCCCGCGGCAGACTTGACCGTACTTACTGGAGCGGTGCATTCATCCCGACGACGCCCAGAATAGGACAGACTCATGTGTTACAAAAGGCCCTGATTGTCACCAGGGGTGACTAAATAAGAGCGCGCACTTACGCATGTCCTTGCCTACGAAAATTCTTTCCGACAACAACCATCTGACAGGCGAAAATAAAGGGCGGTTAACTACATCTCTTGTTCTCTCGAGCTTTTAAATACCAACGTTTACTCCAACGTTTACTTTCTGGCCCCCAAATATAAACACTTCCTTCTACGCAAAAAAGAATATTGAAGAAATATATTCATGAGATTCTGAAAAATCAATAAAAAAAGTTTTAATCATTCACCAGATCTATTTACTTCTAAAATTTTTGGCCGTGCTTTCATAATAATAATAATTTTAAGAACACGGCTGCATTTTCTCCATTCTTCGAAACCATTCTATTTAATTTTTTTACTCGTCCGTTATCTGTTTTTTTTTTTTTTATTTGCGTTTTATGAACGCTAATAATAAAACTTCGGTAGCAGCTTCTGGGTGTCTTATTTGCCCAATTGACCTCAATACGAATATGCAATAATAAATGATTGCGCCTAACATTTGCAATGTCGACTGTCGTAAGCGACGAATTATACAAGAGGCGCATGCAGCATTTCTTTATCTCGGATATATTTTGGCGCAAATTCGCATGTTTATAATAACTCGCCAACGTTTATTGCTAAAGTTGCAATCTTGAGTATAAACTTAATATGCCTCCGAGATATATGAGAACTGTGCGTTTGGATGGTAATTTATCGAACTCTTATCGCGTTTCACGAGAACAAAAATTGTACTGAAAAATGTCTTATCTTTGCTTTAGGAGCTACTTATTTTGGAATAACTTATATATCTTCAGTGTTAATACTGTATCTGCAATTTTCATCTAACCTCAACTTTGAACAAACAGACAAACTTTAAACAAATCATAGCAATATTATGATTAATAACAATAATCAGCATTAATTTAGCTGTGTGATGAGAAATACATCAACAAAGTTTTGGCAAAAAAAAAACAATTTATTTGCAGGAAGTAAAAAACAAAATATTGAAACAAACGAGTTTAGAACCTAATGATATAACGAAAGAGAACAAAATAGTAATAAATCATCTACAGACAACAAAAAAATCCAAAGTAACGACATGAAAATATGCAAACTGTCTAATTGACCAATTATTTTAACCATTCAAACCACATACGATCAAAATTACTAAACACTGACCCGTATAATGTCTGAGAGTAAACATACTTCGAAATATTCGAGAACTCGTCGAGTTTTTCCAATTAACCCAAAGCGATATATTTGAATATTTTATACAATCAAACTTTGCCTGACCGTGTAAATGAATACATGAAAAAAAAAAAAAAAAACAACGATGAATAAAATATAAATGCACACACATCACCGTGTGCATTTAGTACGCGTGCATGGAGAACGTATTACATGTACATACGCACATTCATATTGGTACAACCGCGCGAATATCACGCGAGATTGCGTGTGAAATGGTTCCTTTGACTTCGATTGCTGTCCCCTTTACCGAGCAATGAACATCGTGTACGTATACATGTCGTATCTGAGCAACCTCTTCTTCAGCTTAAAAAGCCCCGCGGCTTCCACGCCGTAATTATTATACTTCAATCGATCTGATTTTATGTTTTACCCCTCGGCTTACACATTAAAAGCAGAGAGATGTTGGAAGCCATAGAAATAGTATATTATGCACCAAGGGCGCATGCGGAGCATGCGCACGAGGTCAATACAGAGAGCGTGCTTTATTCCCGAGGGCGACAGCCCGAGGGAGTAAAACACGCTCTAGGGAATAAAAACAGCTGAAATCCCACTCCCATGGTGCAAAAAAGAATATTCATATGTTACGTCTGATAACAAATTATTACCACTTTGATCTAAATAATAAAAAAAAAAATAGATAGATAATGATGTTACAAATATTGTTCATAAGGAGTAATATTTTGGATAGACATTATAATTGGATACCCAAAGTTTATTGACAGTTCGAAAGTAGCGAAATTCTGAAATCCAACTTATCAAACTCGCGAATCACAGGAAGGTAAGTTGAGTATTTGAAAATACAATATTTAACAAAGGCAGGTTAGGGTCAAAGAGGGTTTGATAAGGATCCAAGAGGTCCTTGGAAAGGGCACTCTCGCGAGAGGCTTTCAGACTTTTATAAATACCAGTCGACTGCATGACAAAAGATTAAGCCGACGAGTCGCGACGTCTATCAAGAAACAGCGACAATCGCAGTGGAACATCTCCATTTGTGTTCCCATCTCGATGAATTTGTCGCGAGCCATTATTCCCGCGATCCCATCACTTGCGAGACCCAGTTGGACCGTACGAAAGCTATTTAAGACCGATAATAAGAAGAGAGACCGCTCCGTTTATATCGAGTTATCCACATTATCAGTCCGATTGGACCATTTATTTGCGCTGCTACCTTTAATTGGATCGCTTTATATTGAAGAAGATCTAGTCCTCCGATTGGCCACGAATCTTATTTTCGAACGTTTTTGTCACCCGAGCTATCCTTCGCTAGATATTTCCACCCGGCTCTCATTATAATCTCCATTTACTTTACCAAAATATGGAGAGCGACCAATCGACGACTTTTCTGAATCCTCGACATTGTCGCCGCTGAAATTACAGTCCGACAAATGGCAAGTCAGTTCGAATAATGACACTCTCTCGCTCAGATTAATCAGGAACAAAGTCTGCGAGTTGTCGGCGACAAAGTTTTTCATGAATACCACTTATAATTACTCAATTTCATTAAGGCACAAATTCTCTTTTCAATGTTAATTTATTGCGATGGAACTTTTTTTGTGTGCATCCATCGTTATCACTCCTCGTAAGAATGCCAATTTATTCTTTTATCCGCAGAAATAATTATTTAAGTACCGGCCGTTTTGCATCGTCTGTAATAATATTATAATATTTGCAACGTAAAATAGAATGAACGGGCAACTTTTACATGGTGTTAAGTTTCGTGAGAAAAGACATTCTTGTGTCAACAATTTGACGATTGAACAAGAAAACACGAAGAGTAACATTAATTGTGATAATATTATCCGAGGCGGACAGAGTTTCGATTGTCGACTTTCTCTGAGAGAATATTAGCATAATGTTGCGTCTTCATCCGACGCGAAACCGCGCTGGTCGACTCTCAAGATTCAACAATTTTATTGAGTCGGTACAAAGTTATCTGTGTTTGCTCTGCCGTTTGTCAACGAGATTAAAAAGCAAATGGGTCTTTAAATACATAAATGTATGTCAGGCGTAGGTGTCACCAGGCGTCTCCTTTTTTCTTTATCTTTTTTTACTCTACGAGATTGTAATGCGCGAGCTGGGATTTGCAAGAGCGTCAGGCCTTCGGCTGATACTTAGGTTGCAAATTTAAAGAGACGCTCTCGAAAAACCGGCTTCCCGGTGGATCTGCCGCTTTCGTAGAAATCGCAAGAGCGGACGATTCTCACACGATCAGCAGATTACCGGGTCTGCTTGGGAGACGTTGCGAACGCCGAAGCCGCCTTCCTTTCGTATATACTATCTCACTCTTCTTTTTCTTCTCGTTCTTTCGCTTCGGCTACCGATACTACATCGACGTTACTCGTGGGAATATGCGAATTAATCGAACGTTGCGTGGGCACGCGTCTCATAATGAATATTTAAACATTATTTTAATGAATTAAAAAAAATGATAAAATATAAAATGCGGTTTCACTACGACCTGCTTAAAACTTTGTAAGCTCATTTGGGTCATTTGTTGTCCTCTTAATTTTTTTAATTTATAGTCCGAGAAAAAATTGACGAATACAAAGGATTATAGATCATAATTCTGATTTCAATAAACAAACTTTTCTATTATCTATTAACGAACTTCAAAGTACCCTAACTATGAAAGAAAACGGTGTCATCGTTGATGTTAACGAATAACCTTTTTCTGAAATGAAAAAAAAAAAATAAATTATAGTAATAACGTTGTAAACGCGGTATCACGCTCGGATAATTATTTGGAAAGTATATTCAAATTGATTAGGGCATGACTAGCCATTATAATAACGTGTAATTAGAGAGAAAAATATCTCAAATACGAAACTTCATATTAACGTCAAAATCTGTTGACCATCACTATAGAAATTTGTGTACTTACACGCACAGCAAAAAGTTTTTCAGAATGAAAAGGAAACTTACCTGTAACAGAAAAAAATACTTTTATTAATAAAGTTCTAATTAGAATACAAGGCAGTATTTAATTAATCTTAATAATATTATAATAATTTTATTTGCTTTCACATTATACATTGTAGAAACTTTTATCTGGCATTTATTTTTCAAACTAAATTCACCTGAAGAATTCATTACACTCCATCGTGAAGTATCAATTTTCAGAACATAGTAAATAATTGGTGAGCTTTTTTGCCATATCTTAACGTGCAATGTGATCGCGCCTAATTTGAGTGCTTCGCATTTAAGTAGATGATAGCTCAGAATATCCGCTGTGGAAAGCACCGTCCTCTCGTGAAACACTAATAGATACAATGAGGTTATCGAGCAAACGCGACCCATCGGTGCGAGTTGACTGCAATTTACAAACTTGGCCGTCGTTGGAATCAAGCTTGGCGCAACCTCAAAACTCCGTCGTCTATTATCGTGACTTGGACTGGTCAGTGGTTTCTACAGTAAAAACTCAAATAAACGCCAGCTGTAATGACAATTTCAGTCCGAGACGTAATCATCAAAACTTTGATTTCGCAGTGAGCTACGACGTGTACAAAGTGCAGAGCAATAAAAGGATGTGAAAAGATTGCCAGCAGTGGCAAATAATAAGACGATCTCACTTTTCGTAAATTAAGAGTTGAATACAATACGGGAATTACTCAAACTATTTTGAGAAAAAGCTTCAAAATATTTTCATTAGCACTTACACGTCACGCTAAAAGTGTTGTGCGCAAATGGATACGTCCAAGACAATAATCTTTTTGAAATAAAGTTTTTCATTTCAATCGCTGGTTTTATCGGCGTTCATTGAGACAAGTGGTGCGCGGCTTGGAACATCGGGTAATGATATTTTTCAATCAATATTCGATTTCCAAACTGGATTTGTTTTTTTTTTCACTCTTTCTTATTTTATACCTCGTTATTAATTATTAAATTTTAAGGTATGAGATTTGTTTCATTTATACAATTTGAGAATTAGCACTCATGACAAAATCGTTAGGTAATTTCTCCTGACAAATTTCAAATGACTATTCTTTTTCATTTTTTAGTATTGTTACACGAGAATCATGCATTTTTTGTAATAGTTAAACTTGGAAAAAAATTATAAAGTCCGGGTGTACCGTAAAACTGTATTGTTGACGCACGAAACTTTACGACGAAACGACGAAACTGTCGGTCATAATTCTTAACTGTACAGAAATAAAAAAATTTTGTTGGAAAGTTTTGTGTGCCATGTGTTTATTTCGGTTAACCATTACAATAGATTGAACGAAAACATTCTTGCATGTTTTGAATTTTTTATTCCCGTGTTATCTGAATAGGGTCAAGAATAATTTTGTTAACGGGTGAGTTTCAAAAATTGTTTCAAACAATATGCACCGTATATAAGAAGAGGAAATAAAAACAAATCAGCATAAAAAAATGAATTCTTCCAAACGTCATGTTGTTTTAACAAAAACATACTTTACAAAATTTAAATCACCCAACTAATTTGCAAGCTACTAGATAATTATTATTTCATAAATAAACAAAATAAAACAGATGAATAGTAAAATACAGTATGTGTAATTGGGTAAAATATACCTCAATAATTAGTTTAGTTTGATACTGAATTGGTTTATCAACAAATTCCATTTTAGTATGTATGGAATAAAAAAATACAAACAAATAGTTCACTGATACAAATCGGTTTTAATTATTTTTTGGATAAATTAATGAAAGTATTCCTTGAAAAAATTTGTATGTTTAGGTGAGCTGTGACTGAGGTGTATCGAAGATAAGGCAGCAGAAGATTTAGTGTAACACGTCAATTCGGATCGATTGTGTTTGGATTTATATAGGCATCGTGCCTCGTCTGACAAGTTCGAGTTATACCCAGGAGATGCATCCGTACTCGACGATCTATGTCGCAGCGACGTACTCGAGAATCCGGTGAATCCTCTCAGGGATACCTTGAACGAGTAACTCATACGCATGATTCGACTTCGAGTAGCTTTGTGCAGATGTGAAAGAGGCCCTGCTGGGATTCACCGCTCGATCCAAGATCCTCCCTTGAAGTCCGGTTCCACGATACCTCTGGACCTCATTTCCTGATATTTCGCCACATACACTTTTTTTACAGTTTCTTATTTATGCTCTTTTTTACGTCTCGCTTTTATTACTGTCATTTTGTTCGGTCAAATCTAACCATTAAAGTTCTTCACCTTTAAGGATATCCATATTTTATGATGCCTAAAATATCACGTTGTGCAAATTATTTAAGTTTTTTGAATAAAACTAGCTACTATATGTTAGATTTGTTAGAGAAATCAAACTCGCGAGTTAATCGTAAAAGAAGCATAATTCGATTTTGCATTACTTTACTGGGTAAGTTAAATGCCGATTGATAGAATGACGAAGCGACATTAAAACGGTAAATTTTTGAATTGAGATTATCTTAAATACATTTTGAGCTCCGAAATCCCATTAATCATATTTTATAGATCCATGTTATAGAAGCTCTTAAAAGAAAATAAATTTGGACCTGACTTTACAACCGGAAACCAATGACATAACTGGTAGTCTGACTAATCGAATTATGAATCGGAAATCGTTGAATGTTGCACTTTATTATAGTGGCTTCAAAAAGTAGTCAGTCTTGAAATCTCTGCTTTCCACAAGATATTAAACTTCGTTTAATTTTGTGTCATATATCCGAAAATTACACGGCCCGACACTGTCGTATTTTAATGAATTTTATTGAACCAAGTTCGTTGCAATAAAAATCAAAAAATATATTACATGAAACACGCCACAGGAAATAAGGAAATTTGATACAAATTAAGATTTTTAACAAGCTGACTTTAACATGATCAACCTATATGACAAACCACATTATTTTTTATTAATAAAATAGCTCTAATTGTGTGGATTGAAACATTACATAATACGGACATGCGAATCGATAAAATCATATTGATACAAGTTATATATTAATATGACTAGATAAATAGGATCAACGAACGAAAAAATAGTATATTTTTATCCCTTGTACATTATAGATGTAAATAGTCTCTCAGCCAAAAATAGTTATGCACTAACAATAATATTTTTAATTTTGTTTAGATCATACAGTTTGATCGATATTGAGCATGGTGCGATGCGTTCAACAAGTGCATTCGCCTTAATAAATTCAAATGCCTGAATCGCTGATAAAATGGTGGAGAAATTTTGGTCAGGAAATCCTTTAGCTTGGGTGCGCAGCAAGCTGATAATGTTTTTAAAAAGGATCCAGTCAGACTCAGTCAGTCCAATCTGCGAGGAGCAACGTGAGCTTGGCTGCTGGCCAAAACGGCAAACCGAAGCGAAGCCGTCGCTTGCCAGCAGTGGGCGTCTGTTAAAAATGAAAGCAGGGTTAAAGCCAAAACGAAGGGATCGGCTCATAAAAAATAAAGGAGATGGAAAAAATAGCGAGCTAAAAAAGCAGGAAGGTAAAAAAGGAAGGTAACAGCCTACACTGAACCTCTCGTCAGGCAAATTGAAGGCTTTTCGTGCAGATGTAGCTTGCCCTTATATCGACGAAGATATACGAATAATGCGCGGACCAACTCGAATAGGCACCGAGCACGGTTTATCGACCCTGCAACTGACACGCAAGAGGATATAATAATGTCGACGAACTGTCGGGACAAATGGTAATAAGAGGATCGTTCTCGTCCTTTGCTATCGTCCGTTGTGATAAACCGACAATCTAACTTATTTCAAAAATAACCTGTATTTAAGACCCTCATTAACTCTGTCAAATTTACAATGTTGCCTCCAACAGATGTCGCGAGCAAATCTATGATGACTGTTACCAGAGGCCTCATTCGGAATGAATCCTAGAAAGAAACTTTAGAAATATAGTTCACTCGGTAAGAATGAAAATTATTGTTCCATTTTAGAATAAAGAAACGAAAACATCATCAGGGATTTGTTTGCATTTATACTCAAGGGTTATTACATACTGTCCTGTATCATTTCGTTTAATCTAACCATCAATTTGAGCTCAGCCCTTACATTTCCTGATACATTAAAGCAAACACGACGTAAACGCAAAATGGCTACTTACTATAACCGTAAATTAACTCTGTATAACTTGGTAAATCAAACGTTTTAATCTAAATTCAATTGCGCAGTCCATTGTTACAACTCAGAGTTGGAAATGGCGTTTAAATTCGAACTCGTGCATTTCAATAGCAAATGTGAAACAAGCTTATAAAAATTTTGCCCATTTATCATCGTCACACTTTCATGAAGCTGCGACTAATAAATGCCGCGCCGATGAAGTGCGACCGAACTTTTCAGAAGAGTCATTCGTGCGTCAAAATAAGCGCCAGCCTGATGCGTGCGTCCCGGAATCCTCTAATATAAATCGGTCGTAACGTAACGTGTCAATAAAACGAACTTTTATCATGGCCGCGATGCAAATTCAGGCCGAGCGTGCCGAACTTGTGCAACCCATTTTTCACGATATTTCAAAGCTCAATGACAAATAATAATTTTATGATAACAACTTCGACGTTTTGGAACGTGTAAAAATTTCAATTTCGCGTTTGTTTGCTCGACATTTCCATATAAACAATAGGCGCTTTGTCACTGCATCAAAACAAATCTCTAGTCGGTTGATGAAGGTATGCAAAAGCATCATTAAATTGAAGGTGTGATAAGTTAATATTCCCCTTAATCCAGCAAGATTAAGAGGAAACTTTAATTGCCGTACGAGTGTTAATCCACAATCAACGGGGGCACGTGAAAGGGCGAAATTGGGTTGCCGCCGCAGTCGCGACTACCACTTGAACCCGCAGCGCGAAAATCCCACGCTTCCGACAAAAACATTGAATCACTTTAACGTGTACCCACATTCTTATTTCCTGCTCATTAACGCTAAATTATAAATTATCTGCAACGAGACACGTGCGTGGCAAAAAGGATTATGTCGTTGCTCTGGAACGCTTTACAAAAATGATGTTAGCCGTTAATTTAACCTGCACTGAACTTTTGCTTTTTTGATAAACAAAAAGAAAACTATACCTCATATCAGTATCAGTATTTTTTGTAACTTTTTTGCCTCGCACGTCGCAGTATACTTATTCTTGAAATTCGAATCACTTTTTATTTATCAAAACATAAAAATAATTGACGTTTATTACGCGAATTTCATTAAAATGTGTTCATAAAAAACTGCAGTAAATGATAATGCAGGGAAAAGAGTTTTAAAATCTTGCGCGGCAGTAACTCGCTCTTTTCATTTTTGAATCGCAGTGAAAATTGCGGGTTACGATTTCTCCCGAAACAAAGCCATTGATTTTCGCACGCCTTTTAGTAGTGGGACCCTGAGATCTGTCCAGCTCGTGATATAAGAATTTGCTGTGGCAGCAGGGAGCAGAACAACGATACTATCATGTTAAATTCAGTAACACGTTGTGCAGCCAGTGAAAGTAATGTTTTTTTTATGCTCCGGTCAACTTCTTTCTCCATCCTGTAAAAGTAGTCAGCTAACAAAAAGCTGAAGCAGTAACAAAAGCGCTATCGGAACACAATTTCGAACAATCAATCGTCTTTTTACTTTTTCATGAAGTGTAGCTTCGTAATGCGGCAAAGCGAAAGAGTGGTCTCCAGTTTGAGAATCCACCTGTGCTACTCGGCCTATAGAGACCAAACACTTATAACTTCAATGTACCATCATTAAGCTATTCAAATCCTTCAGAGTAAAATGTTATTCATGGTCTGTCAAGAGCCTCGACTGCGATTAGTTGCAAGTGTCATATGTAAGGCGGTTCTTCACTCAGCTCACATTCGCCCTCTAATACATAATTTGCTACAAAAAAGTATTATTGATTTTTAGTTCATAAATTTTTTTATTTTATACTTAAAAGCATTTATATTTTTGTTTGTATTAAAAGTAATGTTCATCTCAAGCATGCATTTTCTTGTAACAGGAAAATTACATTTTTGACATTGAATGATTATTTTCCTCACTGAATCGTTCCGTGAATCTTTAAAAGTTGTAGCGACCTCTTTTTTTGAATCAAATCGTAAACGAAATGAATGACAATACTGTGATCAATTGCACTAACGATAAAGCGGAAAGGGGAAAACCGGAGATTTTTTTTGTGGATCACAGTCGAATGGAAAAGAAACTCAGCACTTGGTTGAGATTAGAGAACGCAAAGTGCAGCAGCACTCGACAACCCAAGTGGTGCGCCCAGCAGCAAAGTGATTGCCACACGGCGGAAAAAGTGTGCATGTAAAAGCTCTCGCGAGTTAAAAAAATCGTGCATCAATGGTTATCAACAACTTGTCAAAGTCATCCGATCAAAGGCACTGCTTTTCGTGTCGTCATTAGCGTTAATACTCTGAATTTCTGCACTCGAGCTTCCGACACAGCAGGGATGCACGGCAGAAGCTTTTACGTGTCGGGCGAACTTCGGGTAATTGATTTTGCACGGGTTTGCCCGAGTAATTGTTTCGTTGTTGGGTTTCAGCTTGTTTTCTCTTTTCTCGCCGAATTTCAGCTTTTTCAACTCAGCTTTTTCCGCCCTGCAAAGCTAATCTACTTTGCCATTTTGCCGATTGGTATCACGTGGATTTGCTATGGCTAATAGTGTATATTCTAGATTATTTTGGTTCCAACCTATATTTCAGTACTTAAACTACAAAATGTAGAAACAAACATTGCCAACACTTTTCTTTAAGCGTTATAAGTCAATATTGAATAACAAATTTGAAAATTTGAAATTATAATGTTACGTTGAATCTTGTCATTTTCTTAGTAGATCAACATGATTTGGCTGGATCAGTAATCGTTGAACTAGGTCAACAGTGTAAATCATCATCAGGGTAATTTTATCCGTTGCAAATCCATCTTGGGAACTAGCGTCACCGTTGGGCAACTAAAATCCGTCATGATATATCCTGTTCAATATTCAATCCTAATCTAGTCTCAATCGGTTAATTGTAAGATACGAGCGGACGGTATGGAACCGTCGTTCCAGATTCACGACGCGAGTATTGATGCGACACAATCGGTGCCATCGGGACCTGGTACGATTTGTTGATTAGTAACATTAGAGTGACTGCAGACTGTGAAGTGCGTACAAAGGTTTACAGCTGACTAAATACGATTGGACAGAAAATGAAATTATCTGTATTTATGTTGACGTTATGTAATGATCGCATCGCAAAAGCAACCAATGTGGAAACTCAAAAAAATATCGTTTACAATGTATATGCGGAAAAAAATATATACCATAAAATATATGGATATATGATAAATGCCATAATTTATTGACGAAAGTATTTTTTTGAAAAATTATTGCAGAACAGTATTTCTAATCTGTAATGACCAGCAGTTGACATAATTTATGATTATTTACATAAATACTGATAAAATCGATTATGTGATCGTTCACAACAGAACTACCGCGTTTTTATTAGTGCCACTAACACAGATGACGAACCGAGATCGTGCAGCATGAAAGTGTTAAAAAAACGAAGATTGATATCGATATGGCCGTTACGTACAATTCCACCTGTCGATTCATCAAATTAGCTCGATATCGGTTTATTCGCTTCGCCCTGCGTGAGTTTAATTGGCGTGAGAAAAGCCAAATCTAGCCTGGACGTCTCCCAAAGTATCGACGAGTAAACGGGCACCGATCGAAGGAACTTAATCGGCGCGAAGCATTGGATAAAGGATTGTAAAATCCTAGCTAATTAACCGCTGGGGAACTTTATTATATAGTTTTGTCTCGGATGGTGGAAGGGTGCAATGTTCCAGTGAAAGACTTTCCATTCAGAGATTACGAAATAAGAGTTGAACGATTCGAAGATACCAAGCCGAAGACTGATGAGCTGGAAAGGAGGCAGGAAGTTGTTAAGTCCCGAGTCGGGAGCGCTGACTCGCGATAATAGGCCAATGGGCTAGTTCCGTTAGACTCATTCTGCCGTCTGATCCTCGTAGCAGAGAGTGCAATTATCCAAGTCAACTGGTATGAGTTGACTCACACTTTTAGTGCTCTCATTTCAGAGCATGAGTCCTCTCTAAAAACCTATTTTTCTACGGCGACAATTGTTCCGGCAAATGTATCAAATGGATTGTTGTATCATGTTTGATCGGCTGTTTATAATACAGTCCAAGGTTTAAGACGAGACGAAATTCGTTAAACTTGTAGGAACGTCAGCAGGATGTTGTAACACGTTGAAACGGTACATTTTAGTCCTGGGGCAAAAAAGTTCATTCGAATGTCGAAAATAGATAAGCAAGGTGACAGTACAATACATGCAAATCTGCCGGTGGTACTGTCAAAAAAAAGTTGCATGGATCTGACGAACGGTGGGAGCCTACAAATAGCAACGGAACTGGAGGGTAAAAAACCACTGAAACAACGTGTGACAGGTAACGTGCTCGTGGTCCTCGATCACTTCGATGCGCTTCTGATTTGCGATTCCACGTGTCGCCTCGAATGAATCTTGGCTTGGGAATCAGTATCGTGGTTACCGATGCCTGCAGCAGTGCATGGCCAATCATTGGCACACAAAGACACCTATTACCCATACCAGCTTCACGAGCCAACTGTGCGATTACACCGGCTCGGAGAGTTTGTTCGAATTACCTTCAGGAATACTGGCGAGCCACGCTCTGTTGATTATTGCAGACGCAAGTATAAAGATTACTGTGTTACTACGTTCTGGCGCATTTTGCAAACGCCGAAATTGCGAAACAATTCAAAAGCAACCTAGTTGTGAAAGTTTATCATCGGCTGCAAGTTTAAGAGTTACCGAGCATTTTATACATCAGTCATTGAAGAACAAAAAGATTTGCAAAATATTTGAATCTTATGGCTAGAATTAAGGCATTAGATTGTATATTAGTCATTATTAGAAAAAATATCACGTTTATCATGCTTGTTAGACGAGTGTATTCGTTTCACAATTCAAAATGTGCATATCGACCTTACATTTCTTGTTCGTTTTAATGGTAAAATTATTGAAGATCAAATTATTTTTAGTTTAATTATTATGCTACTACAAGAATCGTGAAAATCTTGATTGTAAAATGTAGGTTTTTTAGTTCTCAATTTACGATTTCAGGAACTCAGAATTCTTCGGCTACACGAAATGAGCTTGCAATGAGAAAAGTTCAATTTTAAAGGATTTTCGCCTTCTGTTGACAACATTATTGGTTCTTATTTTCCTGAACTAGCTTTAGTGGCCACTAGAGGTTATTATTATATGAAAAAAGTTTTTTCACGGTGTGATAATTTCGTTACTAAACAGCGCATTACAAGGAATTTTGTGGGATCAAAATATAATATGATAGAATGAAGTTATGAATGAGCTTGGTGATAAAGCATCTAATAGATAGCAGTATTCATGTAATCCCATTTGCGTTGAATATCTTGCGCGACACCTGGCCCGTAACCTCGCAAGCAGTGCCTGTCGAGGTACCAATTTTATTAATGATGATACGATTGTGAATTTCATAAACCTAAATCTGAACTGAACAAAATCAATGATTCAGCAAAGGATGACTAATAATCATGCATAGCATCAGTGCGCAAAGCATGTCGTTCTTTGAACACACGCGTTCGTTCAAATCAATTACTCGTCATTGGTAATAACTTGACCTTGGTGAATATCAATAAACAATTTAGTTTTGTAATTAAAGTTCAATGTTAAAAAGATTAATGAATATTTGTTTCTTTCTAAAACTATAACATGTATCAAGCCTCGTCTAAATTATCGATGATTCTTTTTTTCTACAAAAAAAAAAAATTGTTTGCGACAATTTTAATATTAATCTAATGATATGATTTCAATAATTGTTTCAGTATGTCATGTTCCATACTTAAATTAGATAATAACAAGTTATTTGCCTGATGACCCAAATTCATTAATATTTTTTGTTTACATACGGCAGTATAGATACGTGTTTTATAATACTTTGACAGCGCCTAAACCAAGACCCAGAAATTATTCGATCGATGGTCGTTGCATGATAATTGTTGCAAATTTATCCAATATAATAGTTTCTTTAAGTTACTGCATAAACGATGCAATTTTGTATAATTACCACAAAATCGTTCGAATAGCTTTGCAGTGGGCACAATATTTCACTAAAGTCATTGAATCAGCTTACCCAGAGATTTATCAAAGTTGCAAACTTGAAACATTATGCGGGATCGTATGTTCTAATGCTTGTAGCGAAATATTTGTAAAAATTCTTACGAAACCAAACGCGCACATTATCTTTCCCTGTTGTGACCTGTTCAGCCGAAAAAAACCACACATTCCCTGTGTGCTTGAGTTCAAATTTTTCCACGATTCGTAGATGTTCTCAACTATGATATTATCTCAAGAAATGTATGACTTTTATTTATTTCGAAGTTATTATAAAAATGTTTCCTTGAATGAAAAATTGATAGTGTAAAATTAGAAAACACTCATGAATCAAATTGAAGCACATATATTTTATGTAGAATACTTGAGATGAGTGGGTGACGTCATTCTATAAGAATAACCGATTAGAAAACACAATTGAAATATGACTCGAAGTAGCAGTCAAATAATCCGAGGTAAGATCTTTGTAGTGGAATCGTTATAGGTAAAATTGGAAACTAACTTGCGTTCTTCCGTGACAAATTTCCTGGTTTTCCAACAGCTTCTAAACGAACGCTGTATAAATGAACGCAGGACGTACAATATATATCTGCAAGGAAAACAAGAAACTTGGAAGCTCGTCTTGAATAGCAGAACCGCACGAAATCTAACGCCAACTGTGACAGTGCAACGTTGATAGAAGTAGCTACATTGTGGCTTCTATTTGAAAACTTGATCATTCATATTTATGTAATTCAAAGGATTTGGTATATGGAAAATTTCTAGAGAAACAGCTAGGTAAAATTGTTAGGAAAACGGCTACTATTTTGAAACCCCAATGAACCAACAAAAAAATTATGTATTAGAGCTTTGCCGGCTATGTCGTGGCATTACTATGGCATCATTGGATTTCTTTTTAATTTGAAAGCTTTCGAGAAAATTTGTCTTTGTGTTATTGGTCAACAATATATTCTGGACTGCTGAACGAAATCGACTGGAAATATGTATCTTGCGGTGTTGATTTGAAACGTATTTAGCGAATCACGTGTGTGACTATTGGCTATGAACGAGGTTGCTGCAAATAAACTGCGGGTACGTTTTAAATAAATATGGCTTAATATTTACAATGCCAACCGATTCGTGCATTTATCAATAACAAACAGAACTCTTGTAATGAAATTTTCAATATTTAAAACAACGTGCGCACCTCTGTTATAATTTGTTATTCCCTACTCTCTAAATATGACAAAAATTGAATCAGCGGATTTTCACTGAGTTTCAGCGACTTTTCGCTGAAATTCAGTGAATAGTCGCTGAATCTCAGTGAAGTCCGCTGATTTAAATTTAGAGAGTACTTTTTTGCTGATTCTGTTGCACATTATGTTGTAGATTTAGTAGCTACGAGATTCAATGTATTAATGATAACGATGTTGAAGTAATTAATTCCATATGCAGCTATCCAATTAGTATTTTTGATCGAATTTTTCATGTTGTTTAAAATCTCGATAAATTTAGTATATTATTGAAAAATGTGTACTCACTTCCGCGAACAAAGTAAACTCGTCGTCAACAAAATTAATAAAAAAACTTACCTGAAACAAAAAAGAGATAAATTAGCAACAAAAAAGGTACATCGAAGCGATAAGGTAAATTACGAAGTTGGTTTTATGTAAAACAATATGCCGCTGTTTTCGCTCGTCCCTATGAATATTCGCAGCGTTAAAATGCACAGCGCTTTGAGACAAAAAAAACCGACGAGAGTTAAATCCTTTTAATGAAGTTAACAAAGATCGAATTTTTAATGACAGCGCTATGTTTGCAAAAACAAAAGATGGTGTAGTCATAAGAACAATCACGAAGCCACGCTATGGTCAGAGAACTCGTGAGTCGTGATAGAGCTTTGAGACGCAAGTATACCGGCTCGTATAATAAACGCAGTCGCAAAATGAATGCAACTGCTCACCGAATCTACTTCGCTTTCAACGGAATTTAAGATGAAATGAATATTGAATACATGCATAGACTTCTTTTACGAAGAATCATTATAATTGTAATTGTTTACTGTATAAATAACGTTTTCTTGTTTAGTGAACAAACGGCAAAAATTGTTATCACTTGAAAAGTAAAGTCTTTTGTTTTATCTTAATAGACTTACGAGGGAAATATTTTACACTTGGAATATACACAGCAAACTGGAAATTTATAAGTC
Organism: Trissolcus japonicus; assembly: GCA_030522925.1. Classification (NCBI taxonomy): domain Eukaryota; kingdom Metazoa; phylum Arthropoda; class Insecta; order Hymenoptera; family Scelionidae; genus Trissolcus; species Trissolcus japonicus. The sequence continues at coordinate 16,231 of JAPYZS010000279.1, read as the reverse complement.
TGACAAATGCAATAAACGAAACAATATCCTGCGTGTCAGCATATAGACTGAAACAATGAGAGAGGAGCGAGGCAGTGTAGGTCCGTTTGGACTCACTTGATTCGTGCACTCGAAAAGCGCGCTGTCTCAGCAACTGATAAGACAGACACGCAAGAGTTGCATTTCTCAGTCCGTATAAGCAATGACACTTTGCCGAAGGCGCCTTAAGTAATACCAACATTTGCATAATACCAGCCGGCACAATTCACTTTATGCTGACAAAATACAAACAAAGGATTTGCCCTGCTTGTCTCCTTTTTCTTAAATTGCGACGAGTCAAACAAAGGCAAATCATGAAATTAACAGTTAAACATTTACAGCAGCAAGGTTGCGCAAAATTTTTATATCATTTTGATATGATGTTGACTTTGCTAATAACTGGACACCTCGCTGGACACTTGTGAATTTAATAATTTTGTGAGACATAATTATGGTTCTTCATTTTGACACAACATTTAAATATATATTGGTTCGAAATGGTACTTTGATATTTTTTTCCCCGAAATATGTCACGATTCACGGTACCATAATAACAAAAAGAAGAATTGCCATACAATGTTAATATATACCATGCACAGCTGAATAAACAAAGCACAACGAAATCCAAACAGCCAAAGCGTTTGATTATAAAGTATAAAAAAAGTGCGAGCTTTAAAAATCAATACGGAAAACACACTGGCGTTACTAATTTTGTTCGATCAAACGTTACATTCCTCTCTATTCGTTCAACGATGAACGTCAAACGCGGCATCAAAATAACGCACATGAAGAATGAAAGTTATTTATAAAGATGAGATGAAAAAAGTACGAGAGCTCGGCAGAGAAATGTTGTCTCAGGGGGACCTCAGCTTGCCTTGATTTTTTTTATCTTTTTTGTTTTTGTTTTAGCAAAGTACAAATGCATGTATACAATTTCGCTTTTTTTCGCGTACGCATGGCATCACTGAAATGAGGCCATCAGCTCCTTACGTGAATTACAAAATAAGTATAGAGTATCCAGAATCTATATATCGAAAATAATACAGGTACGAAAACGCACGATTTCAATTTATTGGATGGTAATGGTAATGTTTACTCCGCTGCATAAAATTACAACCGAAAGTGCCTTTCGATAAAATGAAATATCAAAAGGCCAGATAAGCATCTACAAACACACTTGACCGTCGTGGATAAATATGGATGGCGGAGTTTCACCGACAAATTGTTATGGCAAAAAATGCGGACCTTTTTTCAATAATGCATGTATGAAGTAAACTGGCCCTTTTTTCTACGCTACTTTCAACTTCTTCAATTTGATAAGCCGTTAAAAAAGACTTATTCTTGATCATTGGAATTGAAACATTGAAATCGTGGAAAGTTCTGAGTTAAGACAACAGAACTTACATGGTTCGGGCGTAGCAGATGAAGCTGAATGAGACTATCCCTCTTTGTGTCTAAGAACGTTAAGTAACGCGCCCTAAGATGGATCAGGCTTGCGACGAAGACTCCATCTGTCACCAAATTTTTTGACCCAATTTCAAGCACGAGAATCCTCGCCCTGTCTATCTTACACGAAGCGCCTCATTTGTTTGAAATTTCTAACAAATGAACGAGAACCTCTTTTAAAACTATTTAACCATGCGGACGTTATTTCATTATGATGTTCAACATACCGGGAAACAAAGAATCGAGTTTTATGTGATGAAAATTGCGCTCGTAATATTGACGTTTGTATAGACAGCGTCACATACTTCTCGATGAAGAAACATTTATTCGTATTTTTTTGTTGTATAGATCGATCGTGTTGACTGACTGCTGGTGTTGAATTAATGTGAGCTTGTTTTTTGGATGCCAGTAAAATGAAAGGTGCGTAAATTTTTGGCAAATAAGTTGCCAAAAAAATACAACTTTGTTTCTTTAGATGGAGTAAAAACTATATAATACGAGTCATATGAGATACCACGAGTATCGCCAAAGCTTTTTCTTTTTCTTATAAATATTAACTTAGATCTTGTTTTGGCAAGAATCACCTAAAAGGAATGTTCATAAATAGAAATTGCATATAATGAATGAATATCGAACTTTCATTTTATGAGAATGAACCATGTTAATATTTCAACATTGCTCATTGACAAAAACAATCAAATTGTTCAATGCTTTCGATTCAAAAATTGAGTAGCTGGTAATGTTGTTATTCCATTTAATCAGTGCCATCTCTTGTTACCTATTTTCGATTATAATTCCTGGAAATAATTTTCAAAATAATTATTTGACTGTTCGCTGACAAAATTAATGTTAACGAATCAGATTAATTTTATACGTAGTACTAAAAAGCCGTACTAATATATTTTGCGTTAAACAAATACTATCTTTTATGCATTGCTTAATAACAATAGCCAATGATTTACTGGTGAAGCATCAGTAAGCTTTGACGATGCTTATAATTATTCGGCTATAACTAGTTTCACTGTTATAATTATAGGTAACGAGTTCTTTGCCATATCAATTCAGGTCAGTTTAATTAAATATACATCATATCCTATTGAAATTGTAATTCCCAAACAGCAGCTGCTTGTGATGAGACTCACATCCGAACCTATATATCCCAGATGTACGAAATTAGCACTAATCAATTGTGTCTAATATAAAAAAGAATTTTCTACTACATTACAGTTCTTTATGAATTTAAACATGTTGAAATGTAAATACAACAAATTTCATCAAGTGATAGTGAAAAATTGGTTAAAGTATGCCTGTAGATAGGAAGGCAGTAGTTAAAAAAGAAAATCTCTTTCATATTTAACGATCGTTGAAAGAGTACCACATTCTGTCGACTTTTACGTGCAAGAAATCTTGCAAATTATTTTGTGCAATGACAAGATACAGAATCTCGTTATGGCAATAAGAAAAATTACATTTACTGTGCGCACTTATTTACTCGTAATCCTTTTGTATAACGATTGAAATATCAACTGGCAATGAAAAGAATGACACGAGGTCTGTCAACAAAATCCGCAAATTGCTATGCGAACTAATCATTTGATTTTTCATATACGTGTGATTAATGAAAATTTTGCTCAGCTATCGGTCGTTTTGTTACCTGAATTAAATTCACTCCATCAGAATAATAGCTGCAATTAATTCGTGTAATTATTTATCAGTATAAACGCGGTGGTGTAATTAAATCTAGCCTCCTGAGCGTTTTAGCAGAGTGATTGAGGCCGGTTGAAAACAATGAAATCGCGCGCAATAATGCATTAGCGGAGATCTGACGTTTTAAACGAACAAAAGTTGAAGAGATAATCAATACCTAGGACACTTCGTCATAGAAAATACGTCAGACGAGTTTGCTCTCACAGTTAACGTTGCATTAGTGTCCCAGACTTGATCTCATTATGGTATCTCTGTTTCGATGTAAAGTAAAAGTAAACAAAATGAACCATTAGCTGTTGGGCAAGATGGAGAAAATAATTCCATTAAGCTGACACTTATCTGTGTAGAAAAAGATATCACTCTACAAGCCGACAATCTCTTTGACAACGCATTTTCGGTGAGTGCGATGAATTCTTGTACTCTACATTTCAAATACCGGCATCAAACTTTGAAACAGAAAACTGTATTAGCAAAATTTTAATAGAGACCATTATGTATAAGATAAAAATTGAAAAGTGTCTTCCGATGAGCACTTTAATAAAATAGTCGTACTATTAATGCACTTTACGATTGGGGTCTGTTGTCATTTCGGTTAATATTTTCAGGCACCTGAGAGTAGGGCTGACCTTGATATAATTTTTATATTGCATTTTGCAACCACAAAATACCTATTTGTAAATCCACAACCTCAACCCATCGATGAAAACTGTCACAGATATTGATGCAATTACGTTATTTGACCCAATTGTCGTTGCTTTTGTGGCCTAGGCAATGCAGCTTTATTTGTAACAAATCCCAAAATATCGTAAAGTCTCTGCTTATCGCCTGCTTCGATTCCGATAAAACGTTATCTAAAGCCTCTAGCGATGAGGCTCGTGACTCGATTGCTGATCGGTATCTACACTGTAAAAAAATATATATCAAATTACACTAAATGTAGTGTAATGCAGTTGCATCCCAAATATAAGAGAATTTTACACCGAATGATGATACACCACAACAATTACACACCAAGTTGCAATTTGAAGTTCATGGAGGAAAGATTAACACAACTACGATGTCAATGATGTTGACATGTGATAAGTTTAGTTGTAAAAACAACAAATAGAAGTATTTATACTTAAAATCAACAAATTTATATGTTTTTGACAATGTTTTTTGGGCATAACCCAACCTGTCATATGTCATTACACTCCAACTACAATTTTAGTTAACATGTAATGTAAAATAGTGTATTGTAATTAATAATTTCAAACAAATTTTTTCAGTGTATGGATGTGGTTAATTACCACAGTTTTTTCTCAGCTTTCGTTTATTTTAATTATAAATTTAATTTTTGATTGACTTTTAGATTAGTTGAATTAATTAGTTAAATAGATTGATATGACAATGAGAACGTTTTATAATAGATCGAGACAGTTAGAGTTATTTAATGACAATTTATGGTGATAATAAACAAGTGAAAGCCGTAAAACACGCGAACAAAAAGCACTGTCGGGATACACATAACTGCGCGAATGAATATTACCAAAGTTGGATGCAAATGGATGAGGTAATTCTGACGCTAAAAACACAATGCTTGACAGAAAAACAGAAACATAAATACTTTCCGACTCGACTAAGACTTGACTAAGTATGTCAAATTACGAACGTTAAAAATTACTTGTTAATTTTTATTAGCTTCATTCCAAATTAACAGCTATAAAAATTTTATGAAGAAAAGTATTGAACAAAAAAAAAAACAAAATAAAATAAAAAGGTAAATGAAAGGAGTTATTGGATAACAAAACATGACGAAACTAAAAATTAAAAATTAATATTTGAATATAAATTAGGACACGTTTATTTTACTTATAATTCTCAAGTGAAAAGTTGATCAAAATTTTATTTAAAGTTCACTGCATTTGAACCATAACAAACGAGAAAATTTCAATGAATGTGAACATGTGATTTCTCTTGTCAAAACACAAGAGAGTTGCGAAAGATATTGATTATTAGAGCATAAATCATGAATGAAAAAGTGAATTGTGGAGATGAATCAGTGAAATCTCAACAAAACTGTTATAAGGATACATTCTGCATGATTTGTATCACTAAATAAAATCTGCATAGATTTGCAGGATTGAACTGAAAAGCTGATGTTTACAAACGGTGTTCTTAGAAAATCAACTTAATGGTGGTAATTTGATATATATTTAAATTTAGCATGAATACTATTGAACGTAAAAGAAACAAAAATGTTAATCGCAGAGGTGAATTTATTAATGATCCGTATTTAAATTTTTTATTCCACTACCTCACTGTCTGGAATAAGTTTGACGGTTTATTTGAAATAAAATATTGATTGCTACGATAGCTGAAAAATTACGAAACGGTACTCGCGTGGTTAGGCGGTTCGAAGCCAGAGAAAAACGCCGCGTAGGTCAAGTGTGTGTACTTTCAAGCGATTCACTTCTAAATAGAGGGCTGAATAATTCAAGGACCAGCGTGTGCCATCACGAATTGAATCCAAAACTTAGCTATTTTTAAACGTACCCACACATGGTTATGTATGTTGTCCGTTGAGAATGTATAGTACGGTCGCGAAATGAATGTGTAATGTGAAATGCTTTTACGAGCAGAGGGGTGATAAAAAAAGCTCTGCATTACTGTAACAATTTCTCACGCGATTGAAATAAAACGTGTTTAAAAATTCCACAGCAAACCGCATTCATTGAAGAGTCATCGCGTTAAGTATAACAGATTTGAACTCTGCTTTAATTTTTTATATGTTATTCCAATGTTTCAGTCTACATCAGACCCATTTTTTACCGACTTATTAAGTTTACTGACTTACTAATTAAACCCTCCAAGAAATTATACAATTCTTTGCTCAACACTTTTTAAGTCAAAAAGAAAGTGCTTTAACTTTTTTCTGGAAACAGCTGTTGAAAATTACAAGAAAGGGAGGCTCTCTCAACGAGGTTCTCGAAGAAACTTGGCCCCGCGAATTTAATTATTGCAAACACACCACGGGACCTAGTTGGAACAAGCACATCGTGTGCCAGATCATTAAAATGCATCATTATTTGGTCCCCTACAGTTGCAGCGGAATGGCACATCGTTCTATTCATCTATCCCGGTAGTATCATCCCGTTGAGCATTCCACCGATAAACTTTTGACTCGGACTGTAACAATTTGAGAGAGGGAGAGAGAGAGAGATCGCTCTTTATCAAAACGTAATTTCGTACATGGGCATTTCTTAGAGCAGTTTCAATTACTTTTAATGAATCGACTGCACACGAATTGTGTTTGTAATCCCGCGTGACAGCCTGTAGATTTACGCAAACTGCACAAATTGCTGAGCAAAAGCAACTCGATTGAAGTTACACTTAATTACTGTTTCATGCGAATGACTATTTGTCACGCTTGATGATATGGATCCCAGGACACCTTTGTTCGAGTAAATATTAAGTATTTTAATCATCATGATATAAAAAAACGATGATTTCGCGCGGTGAGAGAATATAAAATGATGAATTTTCATAATACCCTTAAAAACAAATGAAAGATTTTTTATTTAAAAAAAAATACGTAAATTCACTTATTTGGAAAAAATAATTCCGAAATTGTCAAAATACTTTGGAATGGCTTTTTTTGTCAAAACCCCATGCATTTTTGTTATTCACAAGAATTGAATAGCCCTTCACCAAAAAAAAAATCGCTCGAAGTTGAGACTAACAAATTGCAATTAATGAGTGGAGTGAAAACGAACAATATGCTGCGTGCATTCTGCGTCACTTGCTCACCCTCAACTTCGTGTTACGTTTTAGTAGATCTTTTTTGTGCGCATAATCATCACGCATAAATCATGCCTGGACAAATTGTTTGTGTATTCATTGTAAAAAAACAGCTCGCCGATCAAAACATAAATGAAAGGGCGGAATTGTAATAACGCAGTGGAGAGTAGCTTCTGAAAAAAAATGCAACTTTGAGTCAACGCGACCATTTGTCAAACGAGTCTCTCTGTTTTTTAATACGAACAGCCGGTGTGGCAAAAATTAAAAAAAAAAAAAAATCAAACAAACAAACAACAAGACAGCGTCAAAAAAATATAACACGGAGGATTATCAAGAAACGCATAATGACAATAAAGTACACGAGCCGTGAAGTTGATCGCTCTTTAGCAATCATTCTTGATTACAAATACTAAGTAGAATGAGAGACAAGTTAAACTGATGCGAACGCTAGACGAAGTATACAGACGGAGATGTGATCAATCAACTGCGCGAGACATTGACTTCCTTCTCCCGAGTTTGTGCTTTCTCCAATTTTAACTTTTTTTCCTCCGCCGACACAGAGGTTCGTTTCGTCGAGGAAGATACAAATGAGAAACACCGGCTGCTGACTGACATCGGCATCGGGGAGTTTCCTCGTTCCAACTTGATAATACTTGTTAAATTTTGCGACAAAAACAACTGACTGTCCTCGAAATATATTCGCTAGTCAACATTCATAGCAAGAACGTCCTGCGTAATTGCAATTTTATACAAAACGAAAATACAAGCGCGATAGGAATTACAATGAGTTGCGATTGAAAATACCTCCCAGCCGATATTTTTGGTATGCTGCTTATAGTGCTTACCAGAATATCTACCTATTTCTTTTTTTGGCAATTCGATAATTAAATTTTAATTAAACAATCAGCTTTTTTGGGTTCATTTAATAAATTTAGTGTCCCAATGTCGGATTATTTAATTTGCACTACGGAAACTAAATCAATAAACAAATTCTATAAAGGGTCCATCACGGAAGAAAATAGATTTTGAAATTATAAATAAAATATAATTGTTGTATATTAAATATATAAGATGGAATGATAAGATATGAAAAATATTAAAATATATTCTAATAGCGAATACATTTTCGTCCGTGAAGGAATGTCATTAATTTGATTGGAAACTTTGTTTTCACTTAGTGAGGATGCAATTGTTTCAGTTTTTGCTGTACACGGATAGAGAAACAATTATCGCGGCTAAAGAGCGTTATTGGAATTGTCATCTGAAGTAGATTTTGTGCTATTTATCATTCGCGAACACGTACCAAGAGTAGTATAATTCGATCGGTGTTTTTGCACACGTAAATAATCCTCGTGATGGAGGACTCTCGACTCGTCAAACTCCGTTCTGTTTCACACGTTAAGAGCGAGTGAAGCGCCGTCGATTTCCAATCCTCCTTCTCGGTAAATCATTACTCTCGTTTGTTTCGTTCTTTGGGAGCCACCTTATCGGATCGATTCGTCATCAGCGATTGCTGGTTGAGAGACTGAACGCGCGGGGGTATAAATTATTCCCAACGGCAACTACTGAACTTTCACATGTCGTTTTTCACTCTCACTTTGGCCGTAATGACAAACACGCCGAGGCGGGCCCGCAACAATGATAGCGCATGAGTTTTACAACTTGTCTAGGGTGTGGTGGCGGGCGCACAAATTTATTTATGACGCCTGCATACTCGCAAAGGTTCATTCGACCCGGCAACGCGTAATTATGCAAATGTTTCCTCGCTTCTTTTGTTTTTTCTTTCCATCTTCTACTTCCCAAAGAATTTTAATTGCTCCTGGTTCATTTTCAAAATGAAATTTAAATTTGAATGCAAGCTTCGGGGACGGTGCATTTTTACTCAGATCAATTCCGAATCCGCGACAGACTAAAAATATATACTTGCAGTCACGAAAAAAGCCAATTTAATTTCTCTGTCAGATCGGTGTTATGCTTTTTCTGGCGACGAAAAAAAAATGAACAAATGGTCAGATGCCGAGTCGAAGCGAAAAGAGCCAGGGATTGGCGTAATGGGACATAGAAAAAAACATTGTAACGTGAAATGGGAAAGCTCCGGTGAGACGAGTGCATTCATCTTTTGCGTATAGGAAATTAATCAAAAATATGACTATTGGATATAGCGGTTGTGTGTAAATACAAGCTGGGACAACCCAGACATTTATGAATAATCGACTCCTTCGGAGCAACCTCAACCTTATCCGCATGCGGCTGTCTCACTTTGAGGTCGATCCTCACGAGGGTACAGTGAACCATATGGAATCGATAACGAGGGTTCATTTCGCCTCGAGTGGCAATATAACCATTGTCCAAGCACAACTCTAGTGCTTGCTACAGCTGTACAGCACGAATCTCTTTTATTGGTACGCCGACCTGTGTCGTTGCAACTGTTCTCGTTCGCGATAAGCGTGCACAGAGTGTCTTGTTTACACTACACTTTTTGTCACGTCTACATAATATGTGTGTACGTAAGGCACCCATGTTCACTTTAATATTTCACGTGCAAACAATAAATAAACAACGTAATAAGCCTCTGACAACCGTAACCGATATCTCAGTTTTCACTAATGCACTCAAAATAATATATGCTACCTAAAATGTTCGGATGGTTATTGCGAATGTTTTCTAAATTTGACTTCCGTCATATAAGATATAATCGAAAGTTATTTTTTTTTCGTCCGCTATAGTTTATTAATCATTGGTTAATTCGTAAATTGTTAAACAAAAATAATTTAATCTCCCAAAGTTTAAGTAGGACTAATTTTAAGATTGCTTACAAAAATTAATTTTTATGTGTCAACTTCAAATTCAATTAATATCATGAAGATAACACCAAATCGATATAGAGGTCTTAGGAGCAGAAGCTCATGCAAAATTAATCGGCTTTGAGAATTGAACGCATTTATAATACATGGATATAATCTGTAAGCTCACGTCGACGAAAACCTTCGGAACTCACAGCTCACTGTTTACCCGAAAGTAACACAGTGACATTTATTATCGTTGGTGTGCTGCGCGAAACTTCATAAATCAAGATTTTCCTTCAAAATTTTGATTCCCCGGCACAAATTCTCGTAATATATATTCATGTGTGTCATTTATTCGCATATCCTCCCTTGTCGCGCAAAGAATCGTCGTCATCCAGCGTGTTATCCTCATAGTTTTATTCATACTCGGAAACACCGTATGAATACACTTTTTTACGTGTGTACATATATTTCCGCAAACCCAGTAATACATTTCATTTATTTGGTATAACATCGTTATCGCTGTTTCGAAAACAAAAAAAAACAATATCCTATACCATTGACTCTTTCAACGCATAAGCTCGTTTACATCGTTATTCATATATGTTCCAGTTTTTCGGGGCTTGATCAGCCCCGGCCAATCCCAATTTTATTTGATTACAAATCCCCAAGTTTTTGGATATACGATACAGATTCAACGGAATATTACAAAACCCCGGCTTTTTCAACGACACTTGATATGTTAAATTAATATTTCAAATTATCGTACGAACAGCGACGAATAATTTAATTACAACTAATTGGAGTATATAACTTCGTTTCTAGTTGAAACTATAACTTATTTATTCAAGCAAGAAGGAGGATTTATTTATTATTTATTTATAAACTTGGTATGAATTTTCAAAATAATATAATTAAGTTCGAAAGTTAATTAATTCAGTATAGGAAAATGCGACTCGAGCGCGGACATGTAATATAATTCACAAGCAAGATAAATTTGGATGCCGCCGGTTAAAGAAATTATTGGCATATTTTGACCGGATGGTTGGAATAGTCGGACACCTCGTGTAGACGGTCCGCTTATTTGGCGACGGGATATAACTGTCCGCAGTATCCGAATGTTCCGCTCACGAACGTGTGCGACAAATGAGCCGACGGTTGGTAATTATTGCATTGCCGGGCCAACGTCACTTGCATTTCTACCTCTAACTAAACGGAATTACAGCTCTCAGTAGAGCGCGGGCTACCTAGCTTAGAGAAACACTGACGCTTTGTTGCAACCTCAATTCACGTCAACTACGAATATTTCATTTAGAACAATAATGTAAATTTTATGACCGCAAAGCAAATGCTCTTCTCATTGTCAGTCGCAAAAATGTTGTCCCAAATAATTTTGTTGTCACGACAACAGCAGCGAATCTCGTTTTATAAACAATAAAGCTTCTCAGCATTTTCCATCAAGCACCATTTTGCACATGACAAATTTGTTCAATCGTTTAACGAGATTATTAGAAGAAGCGTTTACAGTTTGCGCGAGTTGTGCACAAGAACTGATTACACTTGGACGAAACTTTCATCAAACATTCGAGTGTGTTAATTAGTCGCAAGATTATTGTCAGGTTAACGAGCTACGTCCTATTATTTTCAACAGCTATTATATTTTAACAGTTCATAAACAAGGCTTTACGAGTGCCATCTAAAATTTCATTGCGAATTTTGAGTGTTGCAAGAATTGATCTTTCTTTGGCTCTCTCATTTAAGGTCGTCATAAAGATGAAGGTTATTTTTGCAGCATCAAGAATCCGGTTGCAAATCGGGTGGTGTATTTTTTGTTTTTCCTATAGATAGATAGATATTACGTTTTTTTTTTTTTTATTTTCTTTGTTTACATTTTTTTTCCTATGATGTAGCACTTTTTTTGTACAAAACAAAACTTGACCCAGAAATGCTTACTTTCCTTCAATTAAAACTCGTTTGTTTTCTCAAATCGAACGGAAAAAGTGTGCGATTTTCTTTGATTCGTTCGTTCGTAGATTGAATTTTGCGTGCCTTTCAAACACCAGCGGAAAGTCATTTTTGGAAGGTGAAAAAAGGAAGCCGACAAAAAATCGCTAAACCGTGCGCTACGTATCGACAAAACGCGGCACGTTCGTTACGTTTTCACGAGGCGGCGATTTGTTCTTGGGCGAGCAATACAGTGAGAGGGGGAGGAGGAGGTTGAAATAACACCCCAGGTGTATCCGCGCAGAAGAGCCACGGATAAATAAAACATATCGCACAATAATGAAATTCGCACGATTCGACGGATGTTGCTCGCGCGATATTTTTGGCCCGCTTCCACTTCTTGCAAATAATACACGACGATAAATGTATTATTGCGGGTGCAACGGTCCGAAACATGCTCGAAACTTTTTACGCCATGCACAGTATACGTGAGACATTAATGATGGTTTATCTTGCCGATGATTTGATTATCATTATTACGTTTTTCGGTTATATTTATGAAGTATTCGCGGCGCGAATAAACTCACCAGTTTTGCAAAAAATATTGGTGCAAAACACATTTTAAATTCAACTGTAAACCGTAATTTAAATATTTATTCCTGCAATTAAATTATTCAATGCTTTTTTTATATATTTTCCCTTTTCTGAACCAAAAATTGTTTTTCATTCAGTTGGACAATTTTGACGAGTTGATTCCGAACGAGACAACGTACAAAACAATAGACAGAATACAAAAATTGCAAAGATGAGCGGGAGTGTGCAATTTTTTGATGCGTCAAAACTAGGCCATAAATTCTGTTGCTTCATTATGAACAAATGAACACCGGCTTTGTCCCAATAATTCGTGCCACGTCAGAAGTGGTTTAAACCGCGAGCCCAAAATGCTTAGCTTGCAACAAACGTGGATTTGCCCTTCTCTACACGATGCCGACCTTTTTTTGCAAGTAAAGCTATAAAGCTTGCTGTTAATTTGGGGGTTTCCGGGATTCGTAACTTTACGCGATAAATCAAGTACGAGTCCAGTTCGCTCAAAGTGTCAGACCATCGACCTCTTTCATGAGACAATACACAGTCGCGCGCGTTTGTACCTGTACCCTGCTAAACGCGGTTTCAGTCAGAACACTTTGCTACGATTTATGTAAACGCAAAAGTCGGCTCGTTTATTTATGTTGCGCGTTAGAAAAACGATCTCCAGCTGAATTACAAACTCCTTGTTATTTTCGAGCTTTCACGATACTTTCGTGTTAGCCAAATTCATCAAGGTTTTGCATTTCTTGTAAGAAAATTCTCTTATAAATATAAAAAAAAAAAGGAAAAAATATTAGTTCGTGCAAATTGGATGGCATTATTCTCATGATTTCTTCCTATTCCAATGAAAGGGCAATAAATTTCGTTCGGAAATGTTTGCTATAAATTCAATCGTGAAGAGTCGAAAAAAGGGATGTAATTTGATTAAACTGGTCGGTGCGATAGGCCGAATCGGATGAGTCGGACTTTGTTCGCAAGGGTAATAAATTCGTCGCGTTCTTTGTACAGGTTTCTTAATTGTATTGCAAATCAGATCGCAGATTAACTTCTGAAATGAATCAGCGAGATGTAGCTAGCGTTCAGAGTTTGTCGGACACGACTCACCCCGAAGCGAGGGTCGGCTACGAAATGTCGAACATTTCACCGAGAAAACTAGTTGGTTATTTCGTATATATCTACTGTTGAGCTATGTATCGGACATGCATCGCAGCTTGATGGTTCAGTTCGCTGACTTGGCTAATTGACCGATCGATCGCACACGTATTTGAGTCGTCCGCGTTTCGCTATCAAACCCAAATATCTTTTATTAGCCAGCCGTATGCGCGCAACTGTGAATAAAATTCTAATCTTCAGTGTTACACTTTTCGTTACCAATCAAGCTATTTCCACTACTAATTAGTTTTTTTCCGGGTGTCCAAAAACAAAATGAATTAAAAAATAAAAGATGGAAAAAATTGTCATTTTGTAAATTCGATTGAAAGGCAATTATAGATTGATTAATTGGTTCTGAAATAAAAAAAAAAGAGGAAAAAAGAACGACGAGGAGACTGAAACGAAAAAAGTGCTGACATCGTTTCCTCGAAAATTCAAGAATTGATCGCAAAAAGTCGAGATGCTGATTAAGGATTCGGAGTATTTGTTTCTAATGACGGTTGCACCATTATAATAACAGATCCGGGCTCATTTACTTGGGAAGCACATTTCGAGGCCGCTTTGTGCCAGCTCTTCGTCTCAGAGAATAACATTTAATTCGACACATTTAAATTCAAATATGCCTAATGGAAGGACATCTCTGAAGTGTAACCATTCGAGTAATGGACCTCGTCTATTCCTTTTGTTTTTATGTATACGAGCTCTGTTGTCTCGCTCGCTCATATACTTGCTTTTCTCTTTCATTTAGTTGAATGCTTTTTTTCTTCCTTTCCCGAGTGTACTTCGTATTTAGCCGTATAGCGAAAGTCTTTGCCAAGACTGTCATTACTCGAGTGTAGTTAAGTCGGCGCGAGGCAAATGCAAATGGTTTGCATCTCAATGAACAAACCGCGCCAATGACAGTCATATCTATAAACGCGCCACTTCTCACTCAAAAAGCCATTGTTTTAATTTATCGCAATCAATGAAGTGCAAGACTTGCTTTGAAGGACCATGGATAATTACGATCTTACTTAGAGAACGATTCAAATTCAAGTTCGCCTTTATCTTTGAAGATGAATGCTTTACAATGATGTTTTGTTCATTTATTCAGAACGGGATTACACTTAGGGAGTACACCAAAATGATACAACAGTTAAGTGCGGCGTTACATCAGGTTCTGATTTTTATGAATTTCAATAAGCGCGAACGGCTATTATAATGACCGCGGTTGTGCAAATGTTGCCATGTGAGATTATAACTGTTACAGTTAATGTAGTGTCGACTTACACCTGACCTATATGCATATAATTTTATTCATTTTAGTTGTACACATCAAGTTGTCGGGTATTAATATTTATAAACTCGTTAAAGTTTGAGTGGGTGAATGTGACAAAACAATGCTCTGAAATGTGCATCAAAGTTATACCAAGTACGACCGCATTTATTGATATCGATGCGATCCTATTTGTGTGGATATAAATATAAATATGCTTGACAAAAAAACAAAATTTATCAAAAACCTTTTTTTTTTTGATACATTCATGAAAAGCTATTAATTGATTCACAAATTATTTAACGAACTTCAAGTTCCACTTCAGCTGATGTCAAAAAAGTATCCACAAATGATAAGAAATATTGTTCAAATGGTATAAAAACCAGAAATATAAATTGAAGAGTCCTTAAAAAAAGGGGATTATTATTTTCGATAAATTCATTAGATTGATTTAATAAAAAAATAACTCGTACAATATCAGTTCCTAGTATTGTGACGTTAATTACATCCCCCACACATGAATTTAATTGAGAAACAGATTTCCGATTCACTTCAACCATTATATTCCAGGTCAAAAGTTCATTCGAGTAAAAAATGGTACCGAATACATTATTATGGTTCTCTCATGATGCAGTGGACGTAATAATTATAAATTTCACTGTCGTTAATGTAGCATATCATAATTCTTCTTATTTTTTTGCGAGTGCAATTGACATTGATTGCCAGCTCATTTTTCAATCAACTAGAAACATCATCGCGAACAGTAAAACCATCAACGTCATCATTATGATTTGACTAAAAAGAGAATTTCAAATTTGTACTCTCCCATGGCTTGAAATCAAGGCGTCCCATGGCACGCGACTTGTTGAGAAGTTGTGTGCCCCGCAGAGTGGCACGGGTTAACGAGGCGACCCGAATTTCAGCAATATTGTGCTATAAGTTTGGCGTTGCACATGCCTGCAATGTTCTTCACAAAGAAGCAGCTAGTCAGAACATATACGTGAGACGCTGCTGATACGCGCCACGTGCGCTGTGTTTTGCTCACAATAAACATGTCAGGGGGATTATTTTACTTGGCTCCGGATTTCGGTCGGCTGTACATGGGTTCTAATCAAGCCTAACGGCAAATATCGTGCGAATTATTTATATATTTTTTTTACGTAATCAAACTTTTACTACTACCCCTAAACATTTTCATAATTCAAAATTGAATAATTTTTGACTCATTAAAATGTTCATTTTTGTTCTAAGAATAAAAAATAATTGCAGAAAAATATATTGACGTCTTTTGACAGTTTTAATCGTACCATGAATCTCTGAATATGTCGACTATTAACCATCCAAGCGCAAGCATTTTTGTTTACATTATAGTGCAATTAACAAACGTATGATCATAACAATTTTTCCCTTAACTATAAAATTATTTTAATTTCGCACGCTCAACACAGTGAACAAAAAAAATCGAAATTCTTGTTATCTAAAAGAAAGATGCAAGATTAACAAACAAACTGGGTGTCGTTCATAATAAATTAGCGGTGAGGGAAAAGGGCTTTTT